>VWZV01009556.1:324758-480999 GCA_013397155.1 Irena cyanogastra | reverse complement strand
ATTTTTTTTTTTTTTTTTTTTTCTTCAGTGTTGAGTTGTGGTTTTTTTTTTTTTTGGCCCCAGGAAATCCAGCTGTGCAAAGCTCAATTTAGTTAACAAGGCTAGCGAGAAGAAAACAAACCTTTTTCCCTGACTCTCCTTGCTTTTTTTTTGTCTCTGTATCTCAAATGAAGTTGAGCAAAATGCAGAACTGAAATAAGAAAAGTCTGCCTGTGAAGACATAGTAAGGATTGAGGAGAGGGTGTAATACCAGGATTAAGTCTTACAGATGAAATGAAGTTTTGGGAAAAGAGATTGTAACTGGAGTGAAGAGATTGTTCCCCTCCCTTTGACACTTGAGGGACCACATGTGAGTATTGTCCCCAGTTTTGATCTCCCCGAGTAATTGCCATATTGGAGCTAGTTCACAGAAAGAATTTTGGTTCTGAAACACTTATTTAAGGAGGCTGAGGGAGCTGGATTTGTTCAGTCTTGGGAAGAGAATGTAAACGGAAGATCTTATTGATATCTTCTCTCTGCCCAACTGGGTTGTGTGGAGAACACAGCCAGACTCTTCTTGGAAATTAACAGTGGGAGGATGAGAGGCAACAGACACAGGCTGCAGCACAGCCAGGGAAATTCCAACCAGGAATTACAATAAGGACAGCTTTTCCTCTTGTAGGGCAAGAAATCTTGTGAAATCTCTGTCCTTGGAGATACCTAGATTGGGCTCTGAGCAACCTGATCTAAGCTGGCCCTGTTTTCTATGGGGCATTGCTCTAGATAGCCTCTAAAATCTCTTCCTACCAAAACTGCTCTGGGATGTAAAGAAACTCTGGTTTGGGTGAAGCTTGTCATGCAGGGGTATCACACATGGAAGGTAAATAACAGGTGGGACCAGGGGACATCTCCCAAGATGTCCTGCCCAAAGATCCATGAAGATGGAGAACGAGACAAATTCCTCCAGCTGGAAAATCCAGGTAATTAGCAACCTTGGTTATTATTTTACTGGAAAGACTTTTTCCTTCTGACTCTTTACTGACAGAAGTCAGTTCTTTAGATCTGGTGGCAGTCAAATCCTTCTGTGAGAGCAACTTCGTGCCACTTTTGTGGCTACCCATGCTGCAGACTCTTTGCTATGGGGGCTGAAGCTGCACTGTTGATGTTAATTGAGCAGCACATAGAACAGCATGGATGTGTGGTGGGAGTTTGGCACAGATGTCACTGGAGCTGGAGAATACAGGAATTTCAGCTTGCAAAGATATGCAGCCTGCAGATCATGATTCACTTGTAGTCCAAGGTCAGATGCTTTGAGCATTTTTGAGTCTCTGGGTATTGCACTGACATGAACTAATAAAGGGATGAACTTCCCTGTTATTTGAACATGGTTTAGAACACATCAGACTGCATCAATTGCAAGTACAATTCAAAGCAGCTTTTCTTGACAAACACTGGGAATCTGTGATAATTCCAGAAATTAATATGCAAAACCAGTACTGCACAGAGCTGGAGAAACAGTAGGCTTCTATGGGAAAAATAATTCCTTCATATTTAGAAGTGGAGAGAAGGTTACAATGCACTACATATGACACCTTTTGATCTGTGCAAAATTATTTGTTATGCAAAAAGGAGTTTTCATAGGGAAAAGGGATTAGGCAAAAAGGAATTTCTTACCTGTATATCAATGTAGAGCAGCCTTCACTGGAATTCTCTTTTGCTGTTCCTCCTGTGGCTGTACGTATAAGTAAGACTGGACTTTGATTGGGCAAAGGTTGATTTAAAAGATGATTTATTTAACCAAGTTTCACTGAATGTGTGATACCTTAATAGGCTGTCTTGTCCTTGTGGGCAGAAGTGCTAATCACATGCATTTCTCATCAGCTTTGCATTTTGTCCTACTGGTATTATACTCAAAAACTCACTCAAGGAGGTCATCTGAGGCAAATCTGACCTTTGCTCTGGGCTAGAGCCTTCTCCTGCTCTGAGAAATGTCTTAAGGGGAGATGGTTTGGGTGGTGCTGGATTGACCTGGGCCAGCAGCATTTGCTTGCAGGTTAGAAAGTTACTGGCTAAAATCTGTGTGCCCATTGTTGGATGAAAGAAAAGAGGACTGTGTCAGGTTAACCTTGACCAGCAGCCAGATGCCCACTGAGCCACTTTCAGCCCCTTCCTCTACAGGACATGGGGAGAAAATAGCATGAAAAAGCTTCAAGAATTCAAGATAAACACCATAACTGGGAGAGATGCATTGAAAAAAATGGGTTTGTGATTGAGGGGTGGACCTGACTGTTGAGGCCATAACACATGTGAAACATGCATTGCAATCAAGTGCCCCATGTAGGTAAAATCTCCCTGGAGCAGGTGGAGAGAGGTGTCTGTGATATCAATATAGTGAGGCATGGCAAACTGGCTACACTGTGGGTGCACTGGGAATGGCAGTGTGGCTTGCTCTGCCTTGGGAAAAGGAAAGTGCATTTGTGTGACTGTCTTTGCTCAGGGATCCAGGTGCACTTGGTGCAGGAGAAACTGGAACTCTGCTGTGTACCTCAGGGAAATTTATCCCTCGCAGAAAAGAATCCATTATTTGACTTGTATGGTATAGGAAAGAATACAGCAGGAATCATTTGAAACAATGAGCCTCACCAGGAACCATGTGAGTGCAGTTCTGACCCACCCCAAGTGGTCTTGGTGCTTAGCAACCCAACGTGGTGCTGTCCTGAGTGACCCCCTTGACAGATAGGACCAAAGTCATCAACTGTTCTTATGGAAATTTGGGGGAAGGAGGGCATGGAATAGGGGAATAATATCTGTATATGTGTCAAGGGACAAGGTATAGTGGTTATAGAGGATGTACAGATCTGACTGTTGGATGTAAAGATGGTTTAGGTACATAGTGTAAGTTGTAAGTGGTGGTAAGAAGCAATTTCAAGAAAGATAAATAGCTGGAATGAAAAGGTTTGAGTAGGGTGCAGAAATGGAGCAGTGTATGAGTGGGACAGAGGATACTTGGATATCTCAGATCACACATGACAGGAATGGTGTGGAATGAGGGGTTGAGATTGTTCTGTGTCTGGCTGGGCTGGAGTTAACTCTCTCCCTGGCAGCCTTCATAGTGCTGTATTTTGCATCTGAGGCTAAGACAGTGTTGATGCTACACTGCTTTTCTGGCTGCTGAGGAACAGTGTTTGCTTTCTCCCATGGCTTTTCTCCCATTCTCTCCTCCCAGACTACAGGGAGGGACAGAGTGGTGACAGCTGACCTGAACTGTCCAAAGGGATATTTCATATTCCACACCATTTGATGTTGTGCTCAACATTAAAAGCTTGGTAAAAGGAGGAAGAAGGGCAGCTGTTTGTGGCTGTGGTGGTCTTCCCAAGCAGCTGTTGTGCATGTTGAGGTGTAGCTTCCCATGAAGGTAGTTAGAGATCTGCCTGCTGATGGGAAACAGGGAATGAATTCCCATTTTTCTTTTCTTGCATGTGCAGCTTTCCTTTCCTTTCCCTATCAAGCTATGGTTATCTCAGTGCATAAGCCTAGCCTTTCTTTTATTTTGTCCCCCTTCAGCAGGAAAGGACTGAGAGGGAGTCAGGGTGGGTGTTTGGCTGTTGGTTGGGTTCAGCCTGTCACAGGGGCCTATCTTATCCATGATCCATGGGCATGTGCAGGATATACTCATAGACATGGACTGACCTGAGGGTGTTTCTAATGCTGGCAGAAGGCCCTGAATTTGAGATCTCAGAATACCAAGGTAATTACTAAACTGACCGTGTGAACTTCTTGTTTAAAAATCTAATGCAATTTTAAAAAGCTTTTAAACCACTTACTTCTCTCATGGACTTGCTGTGGAATTGGATTGTTAGAAGTAGTACCTGTGTTTTCCCTGGCTGTCTGCTCTGACTGCTAAATTCAAAGGGAAGGTAATAGAAATGATCATAACCCAAATGTGCTGCAACATGACAGTCACTGATGTTGTGAAAGCCTTACTGTAATCCACTTACTCTAAGTGGATTTGCAAGCTGTTGTGGCTCTTGGAGTTGCTCCTTTTGGTACAACTTCAAACCCACAAAGTGAAATAAGCAAACCCTGATGTTGTAAGAGCCAGACAGGTCAAACCTGCCCTGTCCTCTGCTTGCAGCCTTTCACACAAATCATGCTGGATGAAGAAGGACATCAGAGTGCCCTATCAGCCAAGCACAGTGCAGGTGGGAACTCCACAAGGATCCCAGGTCAGTATACAAGGAAACTGCACCTGAACCATGATTCATTTTTTCATTGTAGTGCCCCGTGATAGTCAAGTGAGGTAATTATGGGTCCTGATAGGATTTTTCCAAGAAAAAGGTGCTACACGAATGCAAAATGTTAGTGAAGCACAGAAATTCAAATATTTTCCTATCCTTCCACCAGCAGAATGAAAATTATTTGAGAGTTGATCAGAGTAAAGGTAGCTTGCAAGGTCTCCTTTTCTGGCTCTTGAGCCTTTTGCAAGAATGTTCCCAAGCATATTCACACAGCTACAAAAATGAGGAACATTAAAAAAAAGAGAAGAGAACATATCCTACTTTTAAACACTACAAAAAATGGTAAAATCAGAAAAAACCCTCTTAATTTACAATATTCCTATATTGCAGGAGTTGGCAACAGTGGCTTAGGTGGTGTGGTTCTTAAGTCTAGTCCCTGCAGTTCTAGCACAGGGACTAGACTTAAGGGGATCTGCTTTCTCCAAACGATGTGCCTGTCCAGCTGTAGCCTGGCTGTGGTAATACATGAACCTTTGTTTCTAGTGTCATGGTGTTATCCTGTGGGATAACACTTACAAAATATTTCCTGTAATTCTTTTTTGCCAAAGCTTTCCTGATGTTTGGTTAGAAATATTTCTGTGAAACTCACCTGTGTTAGCAAAAATGGTCAGAATTAAGCGTTTTCTAGCAGTTCTAAGTGTTCACATAGTTTCCTCAGTGTGTTGGGTGAAAGGAGGGAAGCACCTTTGTTCTTAATTTTGGTACTTGCTGGAATTTACTTTAGTAAATTCACAGGTAAAGTATATCTTTAATGTCTTTAATATGAGTCTAAGTGTACAAAGTTCAGTAGACTAAAAGGTGCCTTTTGTTATTAACACAATTTTACAAGGTTTCTAGCCCTAAAATTGAATGAATATACTTCATATGTTTGGTCCTGAAAATAAAGTTGTGCTCAAGTGATCTGTAACACGGCCAGCACTGTTCTGTTGACAAAAGGTTTATGTGGCTATTTTGGTGTAAAAATGTTCCTTCTTTATTATGGTGACTCACTTTATTGCCTGGGGCCCTTAAAAATTGATGTGATAAGGATTTCTAGATAGTGCTTGTTCACCTGTTGCTTACTGTAGACTTGCTGACCAGAGGCTCACTTCTCTCCTTGCAATGCCATCCTTTTCTTGGATTCATAAAAAAGCAGTTAATGAAAATACATGGACAATTATTTGGAAGCAAACTTCATTTGTTCCTGTATTTGAGCCTTTCAAAATCACTGCAGCCCTTTCCCTTTGCCCTTTCTTTTGCCAGTGATGGTTTTTCCACTTTAGTTTGGCAAGTGCTGTATAAAGCACCATGTGATTTGGTAATAGAAATATTTGGTTCACTGAAGGCCTCTGTAATCATGAAGCAAAGTCCATTTGAGCTACCAAATGAATACTCATCAGTCATCCTGCACAAGTGGTAATTTATTCTCGCTCTTCTGGTGACCACATGCTTCTGACATGGTAAAGAGACTCCGAGGGGGAAAAAAAAAGAGGGGAAGCAAATCTTGCAATGCTTCTGGTTTGCACGATCCTAGAGGAAGGGGAGAAAACCCCTCCTTCAGGCATTTTGGGCTTAATGTCT
Source organism: Irena cyanogastra (assembly GCA_013397155.1). Taxonomy (NCBI): domain Eukaryota; kingdom Metazoa; phylum Chordata; class Aves; order Passeriformes; family Irenidae; genus Irena; species Irena cyanogastra. Next base: position 475,162 of record VWZV01009556.1, on the reverse strand, counting down.
TCCTAACAAGTAGGAGAGGGGAAAAAAAAAATCATTTGCTGTTCCTGTGTTTGCAGCAAAGAGAGGTTTTCTATCCCTGGACCTGTCAGCAAGGAGCTACAGCAGCAGTCGTCTTGCCCCAGGCTTTGCTCTTTGTGCTTTAAATATTGAATTGTCTTCCCTAGTGCCCTTTATACTGGAGAATATCAACTCTGAACAATGCTTGCTTCTTTGGAATGTTCTGTGTTGATCGTGAATTTGGGCTTTTAGGTGCAGGATTTATTACTGAAGTAGCTATGAGGTCCTGTTTTGCCGCGTGTCAGACTGAAATCAGTGTTAAAAACCTGGAAATTTCTGCTGCAGCAAAAATTCAAGGGTCTTCAACAGGAGGACTCATGCAAGCTAAGTGGACTTTTTTTGGTGGATTTGTTCTAGTAAATGGCAGTACACACGTGGATGTACTCACATGCATGCACAGCAGTCAGGCTGTCTGCAGCACTGTTGGGTAACTGGAGCTGGTGTTGGGGTGGTTAATGCTGCTTGAATGGAAATGCCTTTGGAATTCTCCTCTTCCCTCAGGCCCAGGTAACTTGAGAAGACTTTTCATTCCAGCTCATCCCATTGGACATTTTATGGATGTGTATTTCTTCAGTTTTGCCTTTCATTTGCTGTATCATTCAGTGCTCTTTGGACGTGCAGGACGCTGAGACATAAAAAATAACGTCATAAATTTACAAGTCTGGGTTTTCCATCCAGCCACAGATTTTCTTTTTACTACAGTATGTACCCTTATAAAATGTTTTTACTTTCCTCTTGACTTATGAAAGAAAAGTGTAAGTTACTTACCTCTCTGTTACATGTGCATTTCTTGCCCTTTGGAGATAGATTTCTGAATTTGACTGTAGACTGTGTTCCTTTTCCTGTAAGCTTTTGAAATGTAGAAATAATAACCATGTCTAATTCACTGTTTTCCTCAAGGAGTAGGATGAAAAGGTGCTTATACAATTACCAGAGAAAGCATATACTCTTTCTCCAGAAATACAGCTCAGTGAAGTATCCAGGCCTAAGGCATTGATTTCTCTATCTCTTCCCTTCTTCCTCTTCCTGCTCCCTGTGTCCCATCTCGTCCCCCCTCTACCCCTGAAGTCTGTAATCCTTCAAGGAAATGCCCCTAATTTCTGCATTAACCTCCCTGCAGTAGCCAGTGTTTGATTTCTCTTTGCCAGTAAAGACTCTACTCTGAAATTTCATTACCCCAAGATCAGGCTGAGCTGATATTTGGAGTGCTTGGGTGCTTTGGCCTCAGCTAATTAGGACCTAACTTCTGCATCCAATTTCTCTTTGGGTGCATTCACTCTTGCAGCAAGAAGGATTTAAATTGGACTAGCATTCATTTACCTTTCTCTCTGATATCAGTGAACATAATGGAAAAATCTGAATGTGGCCTTGAAGGCAAAGAGAAATACAAACTTGCTGTGGGTTTCCATCTTCTTGGTGGCTGTGTATTGGCTTTTGTGTTGGGAGCACTATTGTGTTCTGCTCTGATGAGGCTTTTGTGATGCTTATAGAACTTTTAATAGAAACGTGAGGGTGGATAATGCCTGGTCTTTATTAGTTCTTGTCACTTTGTGGCTTTGAAAGGCTTGTTATCTGTTATCACAAAAAGGAAATGGCTACTGCTATGTTTGGCACTGCAGAAATGCAGAATGCAGCCCTTTTCCTGTGTAACTATTGAAAACCATTATTATAAGCTTTGGGAGGAATATAAATCTAGACCCTGTTTGAACCCAAGACTAATAAATTAAAAAATAGTATAAAAATGAGATTATTTTAATATAGTGTAAAAGCCAGTAGAATTTGTGTGAGCTTATATTTATTAGTTTAAAATTCCTTCCAAATAAGCAACAGATTCACCAGGAAACCATACCTAAGTACAGGATAAATCTCAATAAAATGCATACCTGGAAATAAGGTTGGTTTGATTGTAAGACTAAAACTGGCTTTGGTTACAGCAGAACTTGCTTCCCTGATTTAACTGGAAGACGACACAAACTTTCTAGAAAATACCCACCTATATCTTAGCTTACTGCCTGCCTTGGAAATCACCCTGATCATCCTGACATGACTATATCTGGGCCTAAAAAAATGATCCTAAATGACCTTGAAATGCTGAACTGGACTGAGAGCTGCAATGAGTGGGACATGCCATTTCCAGAAGTAAAGACCAGAGAAGGAAAACCAAAAGATCCTGTTATCCACAGACACAACTGAAGTTGGTTCCTTGGCAGGTCATCCAGCAGAGGAAGAATTTAAAGATCTCTGGGTCACTGGGGGAGCCAGCATAAGCCTGAATGAAACTCCTGTGTGTGGCAGTAAGTTCAGGTTTGAGTCCTAGCCAGTGACGAGATCCCAAGAAGGTGAGCAGTAAATAATGTATCCTGCTGTTATTTTTCTTTTATTTTTTAAAATTTATTTATTTTATTTTAAATTATTTTTAATTTTTTTTTGCCTTGCAGGGGCAGTAACACTTTTATCTCCTGGTTTTCATTTGTCTGTGCACATGAGAGATTACCAGCAGAGTTCTTTAATGATTTCCTAAACTTAAACCAAAACTTCTCACTCGGTCACATTTTCTCATAATAATGGTTGCATTTTAAGCTCTTGCATCTTGCATGACTTGACTTTTTTTTGTTGCATGACTTATTTTTTTTAAAGCTCACTGTGTCCTTTTGAAAAAGATAATGATGGAGTATGAACCCTCCTGTAATAAAAGGAAAAAAGTACCTAGTGCACACTCAGAGTGCATTTATATTAAGTAAGGTAATTAAAACTGAAGGATGTTGTCATTGTCTTAAACTCTCCTAGGGTTACTTTAGTGAGTGGCAATAATCTGTTATTTTAGTTTGAAGTTGATCACCTGACTGTGTTACCCTGTTGTTCCACTGTAATACTGTGAAATTATATTTAGTTAATTTAGCTAACAGTACAGACTTGATTTCTCAAGGTTAGCATACTTGTTATTTGATTAACATAATTAATTTTGTTATATTGATTAAAAAAAGAGGTGCATCTTTTCACTAATTGGTATCCTGCTTTAATTCAATATAGAACTCTTGGGTTTTGATGTTAATTTTTTATTTTTTTAATTTTATTTTTCTATCTTGATATAATAAAGTAAAACTGACAGCCCATTTGCCATTTCTAGAAGCCAGTGTATAAGATGTGTAATAATGAAGTGGTACTCTAGAAAAGCAAACCCAAAGAACTAAGTCTGAAACTGAGGTCAGCAGGAGGGTAAAAAAGTGCCTTTTGTCATCACTGAGTTGTTTGGATATGTATTTTTCCCATGATGATACATTTGTTTTAAACAAAGAAGGATAAAAATATCAGGATTTCAATAGTTAAATTTTATCACTGTTTAATCTTTTGATTTAAAATAAGCAAAGACAAGAACTCAAACCATCTTTTTTTTTCTCCTCTTTCAAGAGGAGGTGGGTTTCTAAAGCAGGACATATGTAGGATACAGGAGGACAGTGGAGAACACACTGTCTGATCCTGTAATTATGTTTTTCCTAGTCCTGATTGCCTTGCAATCCTGTAATGAAATTTGTTAACTGCTGTATTGAATCTGATGGATTTACCAAATCTGGGCTGTTTGAGGAGGTCTCGCTTGCCTGAAAGCAAATGGGCACAGATTTGGATTTACTCATCAAGAGAAACTTTGCTATTTTGATATTTGCCTTTTTTTTGTGGTTGAAATAGGAGGTTTGTTCCCTCTTTTAAGCCCTAAGCACATTGTCTTCCTGTGTTGCTCAGCTCCGATGCTGTTGACAACGTGTGTGCAGCTCTCAGTCCTGGCTTCAAACCTCCTGAGCATTTTCTCAGATAATAAAAGGCTGTTCACTACCCCATTTCTGAGGGGAAAACCTCAGAGACATGTCCAGTGCTGTTTGCTGGTGGGTACCAATCCAGAGGCTTCTCTGAGGAGGCTGAGTAGCTGGGATTACACTGCACTGAGAGACCCAGTGCTTGCTCTGCAGGAGAAGGGATTGCTCTGGGATTGGCATGAGAGATGAGAAAGTGGAAGGAGAAGAGAAAAAACCACCTTGCTTTGCTCTCAGAGTTGTGCATGCTTTGTGAATAGCTGCTGCTTGTGTCTGAGGTCTCAAACCAGCAGCTTTTATGTCTTTTTAAGGAAGTTTGGAAGCAACTCTGGAAGCGAATGTTTGCCTGCACAAAGGAACATTTTCATGCTTACATTTTCAGTAAGCAGGTCTGGGACACTGAACTGCTTTTTGTCAGCAGTAAGGGTTTTGGTTGCTTCAATGACTTGCAGAGGCTGTGAGCTGGCAGCTCCCATTATTCCCCTTCCATGAACCACTGGGCTCTGTGCACATCTGGAGCTTTTAAAAGAGCAACTGAACTTGTGCTTGTTTCCTGCAGTCTGAAATTGAAATGTCTTCTGAGTCTTTCAAGAGTCTGAAAACCACTGGGCCATCAGGAAAGTCTAAGCCAAGCTGGCCTTAGTTAGTAAAAGCCAATAAAATCTCCTGGTCCTGAGTAGCTGAACCCATAACTGAAAGTTTGACAGCAGAGAATGCAATGTGGACCCTTTTAGAACACCAACAGAGAGCTGAAAGATAAGTGAAAAATACATAGAATAGTTAAAATAACACAGAAACCAACCAGACATCTAACTTCTTGCAGGTACTGCCTACACAGGAATTTCCATGCAGTGTAGAAAAGTGCAGATAAATGTTTATAATTTTTAATCCCATTTGCTGTCCTCTCCTACCAACAAAGAAGATCAGGGCCAGAAGATCAACCAAAAATCCTTCCTTGGCTAAGATGAGAGGGGAAAAAAAATCAATCCCCAAGCAAACAAACACTTACTTTTGATTTTTAGTTTCCTATTGAATCACAGAACTTCTCAAGCCACCTTTCCATTTGGAAAATGGAGGCCAAGCAGACCACTCTTGTTTTCTCCTTTCCAGCAGTGAACCAGGTTCCACTTGCTGGTCTGGCACTTAAAGATGTTTCTGAAAGACAGCTTTGTTTTTCTAGGAAAAAGAAAAATCCATATTTTGAAGTAGAGAAAGAAGCTCTCCTGCCTTTTAACACTAGTCTGAAACAGGAGGATGTTGTGGTAAGCATTACTCTTTTTTCTTCCCAAATGTCTCTATTTTTTCCTGATGCTCACATCAGAATTCTCCTACTTAAAGTATAAATTACAGTAATAAGAATTGATTTTTTTTTCATCATTGAAAAAGGAGATGCTAGTAGCATGTTGTTCTATATATTCATATTGGTAAGAGTCAGACTCTCACCTGTGCTAGCCAGATAATTTGATACAAGGTGCTCTCTTGAGGAGGAGAAACAATTACAAAGGAATTTTGCTGGCTTTTGCCTTTTTTTCAGTGCAGTTTAGGAGTTACTTGGTGTGGCCAGGAGGTGCTGCCTGGGTTCTGGGAAAGAAAGAACATCTATTGCAATAAGCTTCTGTTGAGGCATGATGTATTTCAGTCTTTTGTTTTCTCTATGCTCAATTTTACCCAGAGAGCTGGGAGGTGAAACCTGATCCCAAAAGAACTATTTTGAGTCAATCAGTATTTTTAGATTATCTTTCAATGGAACAGCTCAACATCTGATAAAAGGAAAAACCTTCAAATTGAAGAAATAAAAACAAACAGCCCTCCCAAATATCCCTCTCCTCTGATGCTTTCACTTGCTTATTTTTTGAAGAGAGGATGCTTTCCTCATCTTCCATTTTTACAAAAACAGCAAAGCTTATAGAGAATATTCTGTTGGCATAAGGCCTTTGCTGCAAGATCTATGTTAGGAAATAGATTTTCTGTCCTCTCTGTGAACGAAAAAAGTATAGTTTTCATTGTGTTGCCTGTTATCCTGGCTGCTCTGTGCACATCTGAAGCACAAGACAGCCCCTCCATTTACAGTGCATAAACAAGTGGAGAAGAATGGGGAGGGAGGGGGATTGGCCTGGCACAAAGGTCAGCTCAGTTAATGCCTGCACTCTCCCACCACAGGTCACAGCATGCTGGAAATCATTTATGAATCTGCCACTGGAAGAAGGAAAGAACCTGGATCAGAGCTGCCTTATCAGGCATCAAGAGAATCACAAATCACAAATCGAGGCTCACCACTACAAAAGAGCCAATAAGGACAAGGAGACTGGGTTTGGAAAGGAGATGGAAAGCTTGCACCTCTCACAAAACTCAGAACCCATGGCAAAAGTCACGTCCTCACTGGAAACTTCTGAAAATGTGGGAAGTCAACCAGTCAGACAGTGTCTGCTATCAGTGCAGAGCCAAAATAATGAATATTTTCCTAGCTGCTGTGGGCTATTTCAATATGGTGAGTGTAACAGGAAAGCTCTGTGTGTCCAGGGGCTTGCTTGTGGAGGGAGTTGGGAAGTGACACGGTGGTGTCTCAGCAGAAATTTCTGCATGATAAAAACCGTGTTCATGAAGATTTTGTCCTCTCCTCCTAGGGTGTGAAACTGAAATTGATTGCTGCCACACTGTGACATATGCAATAAGTTTCATACTCCTCTGTCTCTTCATCTGTGCATGCTAAATGCAAGGCTGACATGTGAAAAATGTCAGGGATTTGTTTTAGATTGGCTGTGCATTCCTCTGAGCTAATGGAAATTGCTTCCCATGGGATTTCTACTCTGAGCACCGTTACCAGAGCTCAAAGAATTTGGGTGAAAAAAGCAGTGTGGGAAAATGAGTGTTAGTCTTGGGTTAGATGCAGGTCTATCCCAGCTCACCTAGCATCTGTTCTGGGTTCATAGCCACAGCTGCATTCACAAGCAGCAAAGTTATTTTACCTGAAATGGAGATCTGTGAATTTCCTAAATTGAGAGCTTTGAGTATGCAAACAGCCTGGCCTTATCAACTCTGGAATTAATTTTCATGTACGTAGAACTCAGGGAGGATTGGTGCTCAGGGGGAGTGGGACTTGAGGTATGGCAGCCACTGCTGGGAGTTACTTGTTCTTTCTGAGATGCCTTTTTAATTCTCCTGCTTCATTGGTTAGAAGAGAAAAAAAATACTGTGCAGAAAGGCTGGGGAGGCTGAAACACACAGTGGCAGTGCCCCTGTGCAATCATTTCCCTGAGTGTCTGAACTGGGCACATGGTGTGCTGTCCTCTGCTTGTGCCCAGTGACTTCAGCTCCATGCCCCCAGCAGAAGGGAATTTCTGTTTGGCCTAAGTAGCCAAGGTGGTGAGCTCCCAGAGTTTTGATTCTGGTGTGTGTTGGGCTTACAAACCAGCTCATATTCCTTCCAAGCTGTTCCCCAGCTTTGTTAAAATGTAGGGATTTATATTCAACTTTCTTTCTCCTTCTTAAAGTTTTCTCCAAAATATTTTGACTAAAAATAAAAGGAAAATTATGCCTTCAGTCACCTTTTTGACACCAATTTTTAGGTAAGGAAAGATGCAGTTCTGCAGACTTTTATTTGCATGTTTGTCATTGTTATATCGGGTGTGGCATTGCCAATTCCACAGAGAGTACAGAGGTTAATCTGGAACAGAACAAAGCTCTGAGGGTGGATTCTGGGCTGGAAAAGATGTGGGCTGTGGTCATGATATCCTGGATAATTGTCTATGTCAAAGGTAATACATCTATTTTAATAGGTTTTTTTTCTGAAAATAAGGTGTATGATGGATTTTATAAAATTACAAGTCTCTTGACTGGATTTCTGGCATTGTCTATATAGTTATTCACACTCTTTTCCCATTTTTTTTCCAGTTGTGCTTTCTGGGACCTGCTTCCCATGCAGGGAGGTTTTTTCCTTTCTTCTACTGCTCTCTGCACAAAGAAGGATTTCCTGTGTTGTTCTCTCCTCTGAAATATCTTCTGGCTCATTTCTAGTCCATCCTCTGTGCCCTTCAGCCTGCTCTGAGAAAGCTGAGAACACTCTCAGTGGGATGAGCTCAAGGAATGCACAGGAAGCAGAAATGAAGTTAGTGTCAAACTCACTCTTGTATAAACAGAAATCAAAATAAGTTGTGATGTTTTACCCAACTCTGTGATATTTTGAAAGCTTATTTTGTCTACAGCCTTTTAACCCTGCTGTGTCCCTCTCCCCTTTTCCAAGTATTGATGTACTTTGCCTTTTGTGAAAGGATTTCTTTCTCAGGCCTTAACATTTGGTACCAAATGACAAGGTTACACCTGTATCTCTTTCTGTGGTGACTAAGGCTGGTCTGATGAGCCCTGCTGATCTCTGCCGTGTTTTTCATACTTGAACATGCATGTAATGATTTTGAGTGTCAAAGCAGACACGCAGACAGAGTGAAAATTTATCTCCTTGTCACTTTGCAAGGGATCTGATTGTTTATCAGCTCTGAAGGGCTGCAATGGCTGCTGCTGTGGGAGCCTTTCAATCCCAGGCAGCCTGATTTTGGATTCCTGTTGAAATAAATGTGTCAGTCACATCTGACAGAACCAGCTGCTTTAAGGGCACCCAGAGCAAGCAGTAGAGATGCTTTGCTAGGTGGGGGAAGGGGATGTGGAGGGGCTCAGGGAGCACTGTGTGATGCTATGTTTTGGGCTCCAGTGAGCCAATTTGGACTGCAGATATTTTTAGCAGCATTCTTCAGCAGGCAGCACGCTGTACAACTGCACATCAGCACCATGCTTCTCCCCTAGGTTGGTGTAGCTATGTTTCCACCTCCTGGCAACTACAAGGAATAGCTGTGGAGAGACTAAGCAGAAATTTGTTTTGTTTTTGCAAGGCACTAGAAGATGAAGTAGGAATTTTAAGGAGGCAGTTCTCTTGAGCTCAGGGGGATTTTTAACTCCTTGGCATTCAGTATTCTATGCTGTGTATAAGCATGGAAGCTGCTTTCAAATATCCTTTGCTTTGCAGCAACTGTGAATATGAGCCCTTGAGCTGAAGGGTCATAAAAACAAGGTGCTTGCAGTGGGTCTGTGAGTAATAAGACACCAGAGAGACACTTCACATTGAGGGAGGGAGCATCAGTGTATATCCATGGTAACTGGAGACACGAACATACCTAGTGAAATTCCTGCTCCAAATAGCTGTGCATTCTGTCTAGTAGGAACATCAGTTGTTATTCTGTTATTCTGAGGCACATTCTGTTATGAAAGGCACATAATCAAGACTAGGAATTCTGTGACATGAGTAGCCTTGAGTAACAAGAAAATGCTAATTTTTTGTCAAAAATGAGTGTTTTCGGTGGCTCAAAGAATCAAAGGGGTTGGCAAAAGCAGGTTTAATACTAAAGTGAAAGCGTGAGAAAACGCATTGGCAAGGCTCACTCTACTGCTTACTAGATGGTTAAAGCACAGAGAAAAATCATGCTGAAATGTAAAATCAATCAATCTCAAATGAAAATCAACCACAAATTATCTACACTGAGGCTGGGGAAGGAAAAAGGGTAAAGGTGGGAAAAGATAAGGATAGAAAGGAATAAGGAGGGCCCTCCCAATGTTCAGAGATGTCTGCTTTGCTAGAATTAGGCCTGGACTTGGCAAACGGCTTAGGCCTAAACTCAGGTTGTTATTTGGGCAAGAAAAATAAGTTTCCAAAGCTGTTTGTTAAAAACCAAAATCTTGTTAGACAGCACTAGTTCCTGGGAACAGACAGTATTTCTGATAAGCTCAGGAGAAGCTCAGCCCAGATGCAGTTCATCAAGGCCAAGGCTTAACAAGCGTTTTAAAATCTTGGGGTGGCGTTCTCTGAGTGTCCTTCAGCAGTAAGAAAACACTAATTTTCCCAAATACAAATCTCTTGCACAGGTCAGTATGACCTCTCCTTGTCCTTGACAATGGTAGAGCCAGAGCTGAGTTTTCTTTCAGGACCTGCTCAGAAATCTATGTGGGGATTTGTCCCATGTCCCTGTTTCTTGTCCCATGCCAGGGCAATGCCATCTCCCTGTTTCACAGAAAAGAATTAAAGTTCTTTATCCATCTCAGAACTGTCCTGTGTAAACAAGCAAAAGACCACTTTGAGTAGACTGTGCAGTACATGTTCCTGGAGCCTATAAAGAAATACAGACTGTTATTCCAAAGCTTCCAGATCAAAAGTTGTTGTCAGTGAAAATGGATTTTCAAGCTAACTGTCCAGGTATGCATTCAGCCAGGATCCCTCACCCCATACATTCCTTATGCCTTTGTTAACTGCATTAAAACTGCTTAGGAGGAGTTTTGCAGCACACATACATAATCCTGATGGAGTAGAGGTGCTGGACTCACTGAATCTGGACTTTGAGTGAGGTTGTTTTCTTCACTGCTCAGTTGCAGGTACCCTCTATGTAAAATGCCATCAGTTGTCCACAGGCCATCTTTTTCATGAGGAATTGCCTTATTTGGGGAAGATCATCCTCCTCAAAGAGGTTTGTTGGAAACCTGTATAGTTCAGAATTGCCTCTAGTTTACCCCTTTGGATGCACTTTTAAAATAATTTTTTCCAGAGACTCTTTCATTACAAAAGCCATAAACTAGCTCTGACAACAAATGGCGTGGAAGCAATGTGCAAAACTTGGATTTCTAGTAGAGGAGAAGCAAACAAGCAAATTAACTTCCCCTGCTGTGTCAGAGGGCTGTGACTGCAGCAGCTCCAAGTGTGTGCATAAAACTGTACTTCTATATAACGATTTTAAAAAACATTCATGTATGTAGCAATACACATAGACATGGCCACAGCACAGACACTTTTAGCAAATTAAGACATGTTTTTTCATGTATTTTAAGTGATCCCTTGGCTGTGCACAGGCACAGCCATACAGCTGTGACCTATGTGTGTACATAGCCTATACAGGCCTGAGGGCAGGGGTGACAAAAGGACTGTGGTCTGTGGCATGAGTGCATTCAGCAAAGTCCTTGTGGGGGGAAGCTGGAGGCTTCCTGAGTCTCTGTCCGACACTTCTGCATTGTGCTAGTTGATTTTTTTTTTAATCTTACTTCCCTTTCTCCCATTTGTGTTGTAGTGCTGCGCCTCAACTCTTCACACAGTGCCTTTGGACATTGAATCAGGAGACAATGATGTGTGTGTTCTCTCAGCCTGGAGAAGCTCTGCCACTCTGTCCTCAGGAGCTTCCCCTCTGGGCTGTGCTTTAAGCCATTCTGGGAAGAGGAGAAAATGAAGATCTTTTATCAGCAATGCCCACAGTCCCACATCTGTGGGAGCTCACCTGGATTTATACTGTGTTTTTCACCTGCACACCACTGGTCTACAAAACATGGGGAGAAGTTTGCTTAGCAGAAACCTGAATAAGGACATGTTGTAGGACTCCTCACAGCAACTCCACTCTCCTGCCTCAAACAGAGCTTAAAATCTGCCAGAAGTGCTGGTAACCAGAAAAGAAATGAGGTGAGAAGTTTTACTGGAAACCACCAGGGAGAATTTTTCTAGACCACTGACATGGAGGTAACTGACTCATGAGAAAGGGAGTCTGTGACAGCAAAGAAACCTGTGTGGTGAGGAAGGAAAAAGGACAAGCATCCCCTTTGGTGTATTACGCCACACCAAAAGTGTGTAGGCAGTGATAAATGGCATCCTGACCCTGGTGTCATGACTTTACTTGGGATTTGAGAGGTGGGATGTGTCATTTTTTCCAATATAGATGTGGGTTTCTATTTTAGGTACGTTTTGTTACACAACCAGTTTATTCCACTTGTAAAAAAAACCCACAGAAAAGGAAATGAAAGAAAACTATTTCTCTTTTGCCATACAATAGCAGTATGTATTTCATATTTTTAAGTGTTGATTTAGTTGCTCTATAAACACAGGGGACAATGTTTTCCCTTCCTTGAATATATAAATAAGTAAAATACATTTCTTCTTCTCTGCAAGGACTCCAATGAGGGTGGAGGATGCAGCTCCTTGAGGCTGCTGAAGCTCTCTCCCAGCTGATGGGGGCTCCTGGGGCTTCTTGCAGGATCTTCACAGCTGTCCATGGAATGGGGAAGCTGTAGATTTCAGAGAAAATTATGTTCCCTGAAGGGTAAAGGAGAAGGAGCTGTGAAGAGCTGAAGGAGAGAGGTTGGGTAAGTCCCTGCTTAGCACTGCCTAAACCATGGTTAGTGACACTACAGGTAAGACTGGCTGATAGGTGAGGAAGGACCACCTGGGCTTTTATTTCTGCTATACACCAGGTCTTCTGCTCTTTTTAAAGCAGGACTTACTTGAGCTTCTTTATGCGCAGTTTGGGATGTGTGGTGCAATTCCATCGTGTTTGGCTGTGGAGTGGGAGGCCAGTACCTGTGACTGAAAAATGGGGAGGAAACCTTCATCTGGAAAGCCTGAGATATGTCCCGATGCTTACCAGAGTGTTTTAGGAATTAAACATCAAGCTATAAACCATCTCCTCTCTGTTCATCTCTGAATACTTGTATGGAAGCCTTTTTCTCTGGTTATCCACAGCCCTGAAAGCAGTAACTGCACTTGTGGGTTGCTAATTCCCAGTTTTTTTTTTCTGGGAATTCAGCAGCAAGGGGAAGGAGTTAAAGCAGTTAAGATCATGAACATGTGTGTGGTAGATAGATTTGTCTGCTGCAGTACTGGGATTGAGCAAGAAGCTCCTGAGGTTAATGACCTACAAGTGATAAGGGGATTCTCTAGGGCCAGGAGTAAAAGTTGCTGATCATGGCCCTGCTGGCCCAGTGCAATCAGCTGCAATTAAAAAAGAAGTACATTTCCTTAATCTCTGCAAATTGTGATATAATTGCCTCTGGATATTTTGACATGTAAGTGTCAGATTCTACAGGCTTCATTGTCAGCAGGGCTTTTCCCCATCTGTTTGCTGACATTGGTGAGAGCCACAGATGGTTTATACCTGGGAAAGTCAAGGTGTTAGGTACAAGAACTGGGGTTTTTTTCCACATAAAATGGAAAATGTAAAGCAAATGTCTTCTCTCTTTCTGAAGGAAGAAAATGAGCTACCAGGGGTGGTGCTGATCTGATTCATCCTTTGCTCCTACTGCCCCTTCCCAACACTGGGTTACTCTCTGAGGGCACTGGCTGCAAGGCAGCTACAGGTGTGAGGAATATGCCTTGGCTTGTGCAATAACTTTTTCCAGTTATAGAAAGCTATTTTCCAGATGAGCTAGTGATAAAAATGTAAATATATCTGAGAAGAGGGGAGATGCCCAACTGCTTTTTGGAATTACAGCTACTATGTATGACAAATTTTTTCCCCTGGGAAAAATCCACACTTTGTAATGTTGGTATTACTCTAAATATTGGTATCTTGATGAATTCAATAGATAGCACAAATCTCTGCCTTGCTGTGGAGGAAATTTCAAACCTATTTACCTTTAGGTATATTTACCTAAACACTGTAATTTTACAGTTGTTTTGTATAACTTGCTTGTGATTGTTTTGAGAGCTCATTCTATTAGGCTACTTCTCTCTTTCAGAAAGCCATCCACCCTCTATTTCCCATTTTGCAGAGAAAGCTTTGTAGTTTGGAACTGAGCAAAACTAGCTCACAAACTGGATGGACTAAATTTCAAATCATCTCTGGGTTCAACTCATGCCAGCAACTGTGAGACAAACAGGGAGTCTGAAAAGAAAATGCACTATGGAGGTTCTGATCCATCAGTCCTTGACAGTGCTAACAGTCTTCTGCTGTGCTAGTACAGGAATTCAGAGACCAGCTTTCAGGGCCAGGATATCTTTAAGAGAATAAAGCAGGCTCTGAAGTCAAAGCAGAGGTCCATTACCCAGCAGCATTGTCAGGGGCCAGCCGCAGATGGCCAAGGAAGATGGCTAAGAACAGAAAGAACACAGCCTCTCCTCTCCCCCCAGAGCTTTTCAGTTTCAGCTTTGGGAATATCTGCCTGCTGCCCCTTTTGATATGTTTTGTCTTTCACCCAGAGCATTCAAAGTTTTGCTATATTTTGTTGTTTCATTTTCAGTGGAGGAACTTGAGGAATTCCCAGCAGAGGACCATTGCTAGGGAGAAAGGGTGGAAGAAGAGGCTGACCTGAGGACGTTGAAAATACAGCATAACCAGCATTTCTCACTTCAGAAAAGCTGCAGACTTTTGAGTTGGGTGCTGTGTGGTCTTGGAGACGAGGTAGAAACATCAAATACTGCATAGAAGCTGCTGCTGCTGCTCTGACTGCCAAAATTGTGGGTTTGGATTTTAAATAACGTAGCCTTGATTTGCAGAGCAAAATCAAGAGCTTATCCTTATACGGGAGCTGATACAGATGTGTGCCACTGCTTCCTCTTCTTGCCATCCCTTCCAGCCCTTCCTTGCCTGAAGACACACATCTTACAGAGAACAGAGACCCTTCTAAGGCAGGGTCTTTTGTATCCTTTAAAGTGTGCTTTCACTTCAGAACAGAACCATATTTTGCTGAGTTAAACACAGGAATGGCTCTGTGACATAGTGGCTATCTTTTAAAAAGCTGTGGTGACAACCGATGCACTGATGGATACCTGACCTTTTCCTTTTTCAGGCTGTGTTAGCAAATATTTAAATCATGTTGGACATTGCATGTATTTGCCTGATTTTAGGTTGGTGCTTTGCATAGCTCAAGGCTTGTGGCTGGTGTGTGATGTGTAACAACAGACATCTAAGGTTGTGACTTGTCTGTCATGTCACAAAGCAGTTTGCTTCTCTCAGTTTCACTCTGCCACATCCTCTTCAGGGCAGTGTACCACCAGAGGTTTTTTTTGACTCATTTCTTTTGGGCAGGGAGGAGGGTGGAGGCTTTATCTCTCTGCAAGAAAAATCAAATGCATGTTAAGGTCTCAGAAGCAACAACGAAAAGAAACTAATGAGCCACACAGCTCAACGGAGGGACTACCTGGGATGGAATCTCCTGCACTGAGATAGAACTGCCAAGTGGGAACTATCTGGGCCCTTGGTGGGGACAGAGAGGCAGGGGAGCTCCAGGTACATCCCTGCAGTTCCCTGGTGTGCAGAAGCTGCCTTGGAATCAGCCCTCAGGACTGGGATCCCCGTGGGAACGGCTGCGAGTGCTGAAGTCTCCCTGCCCAGCCCAGGAGGAGAACCGGAGCACCAGAGCCCACTGGACCTGCTGCTGCTCCCCTCGCAGGCTCCCGGGGTGAGGAGGGCTCCTCCTGAGCCTGATAAATGAGTGACTCTCCCCCAGCCTCAGCTCTCCTTGGGACGAATCCGAGCGGCAAGAGTGGCACACGTATCGCGTGGGCTTGTGCCAGCCGCCGCCACCGAGGTTGAGTAAAAAATTTAATTTATTCTAATGCAGCTGTTGAGGCATTTTAAGTCCATCAAAGGCAATAACACAAGGTGAGCCACTAAGTATTCCTTTGCTAATTTTAAATGGGTTTGATTCATCTCTGCTTGGTTGTTCCTTTTTGGATTTTGAGAGTTCCTTCTCGCTCAGAGGCACAACTGTTCAAGGGTTGTGCATTTTAAAAATTGCAGATTAAATTCTGCATTTCACACATGAATATTTAAACAGAGTCATATACTCTCTTCTTTCTGTAAGGTCCCATTTTTAATCATTAATGCCTGTTCTTCTGAGCAAATAAACTGCATATATGAGATTTGTATGCATGTAAAAAAAAAAAGCTACTTCTCTGGGACAAGTTCCAATATGACAATATTCTGTTATGAATATTTATGGACCCATTAAAATTGGTGAATACTGAATTTGCTGATAGAAATTGTGGAAGGTTTTTGTTTTTTCTTCTACTTTCTTTTTGAAAGAGACTGAGAAATTCTTTGCAAATTGGGTCAAGTTCAGTACATAAGTCTGGTCAAAATGTATATTTTAAATTTTTTTGGTTAAAAAAAATCAGCTTTTGAAGTTTCAAACTTTTTTTGATTGAAAGCAACTTTTGCATGCATTATGTATCAAAATTGCAAAGAAAAAAAAAAGCCAAAACTTTTGTCAGCACTGAATAAAATGAAACAAAACAAAATATTTCCTTTATGGAAAAGATTTTATGTGAATGAAAATGAAATTTCAGGTGTTTTTAATGTAAGAGTTACATTGCTCATTGCACATTAGTAGCAGAATATAGATCAATGTGGTTGTATTGGCATTTTTACCAGGTGGTAACAAAAGATTTTCATCCAGATGCATCACAATTCTTTGTTAGAGTTGTAAGCAAAACAATTCTTTGAGGAAAACAATTCTGTTGAGGGTGGTGAGGCACTGGCACAGGTTGCCCAGAAAAGCTGTGGATGCCCCATCCCTGGAAGCATTCAGGGTCAGGTTGGATGGGGCTCTGAGCAACCTGGTCTGGTGGAAGTGTCCATGGCAGAGGGTTGGAACTGGAAGATCTTTAAGATCCAACCCAAACTATTCTGTGACTCAGTGACTTGAATATGCACTTGTCTCACACTGTGTTAAGGAAAACACCACCTCTTGTGTTTGGCTCGTGCCTGTGGCAGCATTTGTTCTTCCTATGCCACACGTGTGGCAGTGTTGTGGCTTCTCTCCTCTCCACCAGGCATCCTCACATGGTTTGTTTCACATTAAAAATGAAATCTTTGACTTGGGAACAAAGACATCGTGTCAGTATTTCCCATGGGATGGGAGCACAATTTTCCAATCATCTTGAGCTGTGGGTGCCTGATTCAGAAAGTAAATTATTAAAGAAATAGAAACAGCAGCATTTATAAGACATGGCTTGTTAAAAGGCTTACACAGTTGTAGAATAGCAGGAGTTACTACATGCCTCTTTAGTTCACCCTGCCTAAGAAAGCAAGAAACAAACTCATATGGTTTTGATCCCTTGCAATAGGAAGGTTGCTCTTTTTGTTCTGCTCCAAAAGGGCAGTTATTCTTCAAGAAATTAAAAGCATGCAAAGGCTAGGAAAAATTTCTTTGCCAAATAGTTGATGAAGTCTAGATCCTGAGTGGTACCAGAGATCCAGGATTTTAAAAAACTGTTTGTAAACAGCAGCTTGTTTTGTGGGTTTGTTTTGGTTTAGGGTTTTTGTCTTTATTTTATTTTTTTCCTAATCCTGTTTTTGCCTTTCTTCAGTATAAGAATGGCACTTGACATGGGGTCTTGTTTAGAACTCCTGCTTTTAAAGGAAACAGGGGTTTTACTACGTGTGCTCTTTGAAGGGACGAGGACAACAATTTGTGACTACATGCCAGTTTTTTGCCTTCATTTTCTGCAGTGCTGATTACTTCTGCTAAAGATGGCTCAGAAATGGGAAGTTCTGGCTGTGCTCCTTTTCTTTCCAATCAATCTAGTTGAAGGTAAGTGAGAAAAAAGAGAATTACATGTAGCATAGTTTGGTACTTTGTATTTCCAACTTGCCAGGATACTGAAACTTCACAGTACACCAGAGCAAATTTTGCCTATTGTTTAGTAGGACTGGAAAGAGTAACGTCACCTCAGCTGGCAGAATAATTGAGTGCCTTGCAGAGTGGCACAGAATGATAAATCTGACAGGAATCCAAAACTGGTCATCTAAAGACACCTCTGTTCAGCTGGGACAATGGCAGGAGAGCTATGATTTCTGGAATAAAAAGGATCCACATATGTCTCTTACTAAACTGCTGCTCCAAGTGATGTTGGTTTGTGTTCCACAGCTATCCCAGGTTTTGCTGGCACTTGAAGCAAGGCACCTAATTCAAGAACACTACAAATTTTTAAAAGTAGTTTCCCTTAAGAGTGAATTTTTGCCCATTCCCATCAATTTTTCAAAGCCTATATTAAAGTGATAGAAATTTGTTGCCTAAAATAAAAGGGGAGGACTTGCAGCACCACTGTCCACAGCAAAAGGCACCGTCTGCACTGCACTTCCAAACTTCAGGAAGGTGGATCTGGAAGTTGAATACTAACATGTGCCCCAAGGCTGTCAGGAAGTATATTTTTAAGGGTGATGAAGCCAAGAGTTTCCTGTACTTTTACATTGGCTGTAGCATCTTTTTAATGTCTTTTTTTCACCTTATGCAGCTCACAACAGGGTGAGTGTAAGGGCTGGCCATGAAGCTGTGCTGAGTTGCCCCAACACCTCCAAGGTGCCTTTGCTGCTGGTGACATGGAAGAGGAATTGCAAAGCTTGCTGCTTCTTGTCCTATAGAAGGGATCACAATGAGACAAGCAGGCTGAACTGCAGTGAGAGGATCATGTGGAAATATTCACCTGTCAGTGACCCTGCACTTCGTATTTACCCTGTGAACCTTGGGGATGAGGGAATTTACACCTGTGAATTTGCCAACAGTGAAGGGAATTTTCATTTTTTCTCTTCTCTGACTGTGATAGGTAAGACTGCATCACTAAAATAAAAATTAAATTAGTCTATTTGCAACATAGGCAGGAACAAAAGGATATTCAGAAGCATAATGAATACATCAAACACCTTTTCCATATAGTCAGGTAAACTTTATCTAGGTTTCCATAAATTACAAAAAAAAACCCACAGGAAGACTTTGTGTTTTGGCTATATTAGTTAAATCATCTCAATATAACTGAAAATTAAATTAATACTTAACACTATGATTGCTATTACTAATTTTAGTCACTTGAATTTTTTTTTGGTTAGGTTCTTTTATTAGTTTGTTTTTGTTTTGGGTTTTGGGGTTTTTTGTTGTTCCCTGCAGAATCTTGCCTTTCTGATAAAGATGTAGGTGTTGTGTGAGCCTTTCCCTGTTTTGCCAAGTGCCAAATATGAGTTGTTGGACTTCAAGCAGAACAGTTTTGCCCAATTCCTCTTTTATTTCCCTGCTATCAGATTTTTGATTCTACATATTCAAACTCCTAAATATTGTACCTGAAGCTTCAGCAATCTGCCTTTTCATCAGTCAAGTTGTAAATTTTTATTTAATCCACCCCTCTCTGTCATCCCATCTCCTGTTAATTTGCCATCACCTTTTGACAAACAGGAGGAAGCAGTACTTTAGATACAGCCAGCTAGTTTTTGAGGTGTCCACCTTGGACTTTTTGATGTATTGTTTTTCCTTTAAGATGTGCTAATACTTCAAGTTATTTTAAAATCTCACAAATTGGTCATACAATCTAAAAAATACTTCTCTAAAAATAGAGAAGTCACTTGTTTTTCAGTTTCTCAGTTGGTGATTTTATACTAAAAAATGAATAGAAATATAAAAGATGAATAGAAATAATGGTTGTGGCTTTTTAAAATTTCTTCTGCAGTCCCTCCTACGGTGACTCTGACCCATGACAAGAGCAGGGTGGCTGTCTGCCAGGCATCTGCAGGAAAGCCAGCTGCTGACATCTCCTGGATCCCTGCAAGCAATCACAGCTCTGAGGAAGAATTCCGTCACCCCAATGGAACAGTGACCAGAGTGAGCTACTTTGGCTGGGCCAACAGCTCATTTCCCTCTGTCACCTGCTTGGTCACCCACGCAGCCATGAACCAGACTCTGGTCATGGACCTGAGATGTAAATAATGTTATTTTGTGATTGCTTTTCATCATGGCTTGGGCTCTCTCTGCTGTTCTGTGCAGCTGTTCCCACTAAATGCCAGGGCTCTGGAACTAGATTAGTGTGGTTATAAGGTGAAGTCCTAGTGCATGTTAAGAGACAAAGTAATAATTTTGAAACCAAATGCTTTGTGGCACTTATGGAGAAGCTTTCAGCGTGTTTGTCTTTCAATTCCTGTTCTGACTTACAAGAATACCTTATTCTGCTTTCAGTGAGTTCACCTTGGCTGGCTGCCAGGGGCCCTCCAAGCTGCTCTATTGCTCCCCCCTCTTCAACCGGACAGGGAGAAAAATACAATGGCCAGCTGGTAGGTCAAGGTGAAGACAGGGAGAGATCATTCACCAACTACTGTCACAGGCAGAAGAGACTTGAGAGAAAGTAATTTCTTGCCACTTAAATCAGAGTAGGACAGTGAGAAACAATTAATCTAAATGCACCTTCCCCACAACATTTTGTCCAGCTTTTCCACAGCAGTGATAGTCTGGAGAAAATTTCCTTGGAGCATGTCTGTCTGTGACTTGCAAGAGTTCCAAAGGTAGTAAAGGCTAAAATTCAGCTTCTCTGGCTGTGCTGGACCTGTTGGAAGTCTATTGCAGTAGGATTTGTAAGAACAGCTAAAGAAGTGCTCGTATCACCGAGGTATGTCTACTAGTAGAGGCATGAAGAACAGAATCAGCATAAACCAGTCATTAATAACAGCATTTTGCAGGGATGGCTGCTCAGTTGTTCAAGGCTAGTAGTACTTGAAGAAAATGAGAATGTAAAGGCAGATGAGTTGAAAATGAAAATGTGTTTGTGCGCACAAATGACTGGGAGTGTGAGGCAGTTTCTTATTGCTGGTTGGCATCCAGACATCTCATCTGTTTCTCTCTGCTTTGCTTGGAGGCAGAGGATTAGCTTTTTCCTCCAGTTAAGGCAGGCAGTTGTGTCACAAATTTGTGGATACTGACACCTAGCTCTGTAACTTGCTCTCTTTTCTCATGGCTCAGACACCTCCCATAGGCTCCTCTACATCCTGACAGGAGCAGCTGCAGGTGTCAGTGTTGTCACTGGTGTGACTTTATGCTGGATTTTCAGGTGCAGAGGTGAGTCCTTTGATGAACCTGGAATATATTACAATCCCATTGCAGGTACAAGGACATGCACTTTATTGCTGAGACTGAGGTGGGAGGCAAAAGTTGAGGGAAATGTTCATATATGCACTGTCCTTTTGGAGAAGTCATAATAAAATAAGGGGTAGCAATTTAAATTAAGGAGTTTTGAAAGGGCCATAATATTGTGGTATTAATGCATTGCAGACATGTCAGAGATTCATTCAGGATGAGAAGGACTCTTTCTGAGAGTAGGGCAGGCTTTGAGTTTTTAGAATTATTTTGTTTGTTCTGCATTTACTGGCACAAAATTCTATAGTTAAGAATGGCAGTTCATACTAATGACTAAACACAAATTATCTTTGTTTCCATGAGCAGTGATAATTTTTCCCTTGAGCAAGTGTAAGAATAGGCCAAATGTACATACTTTGATATCTTTCAGATAATTGTGCATTGGGCATATTAGATAGCTGATTTGTTTCATTTCTCATACTAAGTGCAAAACATGGCAAAACACAGCTACTAAGAAGAAAATTAACTCTACCCCAGTGGAAACCAGGGCACCCAGCATGACCAAAAGCTTCAATGAAGGGAAAAATAAAACAACAGCGTGTTAAAGAGCAGGATGTAAAAAATGAAGAACTTAACATATACGGGTAACTGTATTTTGAAGAAAGTCTTTCAAGAGCTGAGGGCAGCTAGAGGAGGACCTCAGACAATAACAGCTGTGTGCCCTGCACCATCAAACCATTCTAACTTCCTGACATCCCACTTTCAGCTTGCTGGTTATGCAAACGAGCATGTGGCCCAGCAGGACACTTTACAGTAAGTGGGCTTTGTGTGTGTGTGTGCTCTGCAGGTTTTGGTGTAGTCTTCACTAAAACTTGTAATTTCTTTGCAATGCGTCTACTCTGACAAACCTCCCATTTATCTCTGCGAGCACTTGGAGGGGGGATGAGGAACACATCAGCTATGAGAATGTTGTTTGGATTGCCCTATCTTCACGTACAATCAGAATATTTCAGCAATTATTTAAGCACTGGATAGAGAGTGGTGTAGTGCATTTCCTCTCTATAAGTCACATTAACAATGCTGAATTTTAACTCTCCCAAAACTTAATATTTTTTGATACTTCTGCTTCACAGAGTAGTCTTTACTCAGATGTTTTGTTTAAGAATGTGTATTCTTAATGGCAGAAGCCTGCCTGATTAAAGATTGGATGGAACCAGACATGCCTTTTACAATGAGGGGAAAAGGTCCACTTTGTTTCGCTGTATTGGAAACAAACACAGCTATGAAACTTTTATTTTTTATGTGGCAGTTCATATACTTGGAAGCCGGGAAACAGCAGTGATAAATCTGCCACCACAACTTTTACTTACTCTCTAATTCCAGTGTGCTGTGATATATATTTAACAAAATGAGAATGTGGCTGCTTTTCCTCAGGGCTTCTGCCGCACTTAATGCACACGGAAAGACCAATTATTTCCTATTTTGTTTTCTGCTTGTGATTTAATTAATGGTTGTGTGCCTTGTTTGTTGCAAACAAGTCAGAGTGCTCTGAAGTTAGAATGATTCATTTCCTGATATGCTCTTGTGTGGCATTCACGACAATTTCATTGATGAGAGGGGGAGTCGCAGAGATCAAAGGCTTCCAGTGATTTTAGGTGCCTAAATTGGATTGTTTGTGGTCTGTTGTGTTTTCAGAGAAGCTAGTGTTGTTCATTTTCATCTATTTTGCCGTAGATACCAACATTTCAAAATTTGTTTTTGAAAGGACAATATTAAGAAAAAAAAACAATATTAAGGAAAAAAATGTCAAAGGCTGTCCTGTTGAGGCTTTGTGAAGGCTGTTCTTGCATTTGTCTGCCAGTTTGTGTTTCACCCTCTGTGCTCTCCCCTTTTGCTCAGAGAAATCACTTCACATTTCTTTTGCGACAGTAATGTTACCTACCAGGTTTCTTCTGCTCTTGCTTTTTGCTTGGGATCTGTAGCAATGAGAGTCTCACAAAATTCTACAATGCAATGGTACATGTTTTTCTTCCTGTTGCAGACTAAAGCCTACAAGTTCCCACCTTCACGTGCGAGAAGAAAAGCAGCCAAGCCTCCTGACCTTCCAGACAGCATCTATGTGAATTACAGCCCAAGATCTGTTTATGTGTGCTTATAAGAGTGTAGGCACAAGTAGCCAGCTCAGCTACTCAAACTTGCACTTCAACTCGTAAGCCTCAGACCTTACCCACAAAAGCCTTTGTCTTTCCTGATCTGACGTGGTGGGGCAGAAAGGCCCGTTTTAGTAAGTTTTTTCTCTTTCTCTAAATATCCGTACAGCTCTAGAAAAAGTTGGAACTTTTAAAGATTGAATTAGGGAAACACCTTAATTTTGTTTCAAAATGGACTCTGATGTATGTGCTGCCTTTCCTCAAAACAATAATGGATATATTTCTGCCCCAGAGTAAAAGATTGCTGGTGAAAATATAGCACTTTTCTTTCCATTTTGACAGCTGGATTCTCTTTAAAGTTCTGTGTTGACAGCTGGATTCTCTTTAAAGTTCTGTGTTGGAAACCAGAAACCGGAGTAGGAGACCTCAAAACACAGAAGGTCAAAGCAACACATCTAACAGAAATGCAGAAATAAGAGAGTTTATGGGGTTTTTTGGTTGTTTTGTTTTGTTTTCTGGTTGCAATGACAGATGATGATCTCGTATTTGACATGTTTGTATTTTTAACATATTTCTTTTTCAATTAATCTTTCCGTTTGCATTGATAATTGATGGAAAATCAAACCAATTTGATATTATACTGGATATGGAATTAAGAAACAGCAATGGACAATTTTTGGACATGCTTTAACCTAAATGTGCAAATATGCAATTATTTACCTGAAGCATTTCTGTGGTTATTTGGGTAAATGTTGATCAGTTTCTGTGATGCTGAGATCACATCACGATTTTACTGAGAACAGAAGCCTTAAGTTGTATAAAGTGCAGGTGGTGTGCTTGTTTAAAACAAAGGGAAAAAAGCCAACCCTAACCACACCACTTATTTCTTTTCATCTTCATGTCCCCAAGATAAAAAAACCTCTACAGACTGGTTGTTAATTTCAGTTTTCATTGCTCAGGTCTGTCAGACCTTTCAAACATTAATGCAGCAGTAACCACACTGAAACGTGTGTTTTCAAGAGCCTTTTTCTCCTTGTTTCTGCAGTCATCTCTGCTCCATAAGTGTTCTTAGGCATGAGCATCTCCCAGTGCCTTTTAATTGCACTTTATCACTTGTAAATAGACATGGATGTCTGCTGACGTCACTCCAGCCCTTCATTTTAGTCAGGAAGGCATGAAGAATGACTCTCTGCCTTAAGGAAAAGGGCCTAGAGAGGCCAGGCTTGGTGGACAAGCAAAGCCTTTCCTATGGTGTTGAATGTCAGTGATGAGTAGCTCTCAGAGCTGTGTGCAGCATCATCATGCCTTCTGTGGGGAGAGAGAGGAACTTTTCATCTGTAAAACCTCTGGGAGAAATAAGTGACAGCTTGGAAGTAGTGCAAACAGGTTTGAAATGATGCTAGATAGGAAAAGTGTTTTGTAGCCCTAGTGAAATCTGCAGCAGTGCCTAAGTCCAAGGTGCTGTCGAGGGGTCATTTGTGACTTGAAGCTTCTGAAATAAAAGGAAGACCTCTTGTTGCTTAAGGAACTGCCCAGTCAGGTCTAGAACCTTGGTTCCTGGGCTGGTGCTTCTCAGCATGGTAAGTGAGCATGGAGTGTTTTTATGGACAGCTGCAACAATCTGTGCCTTTTTTAGAAGCTGGATCATTGCAGCCAGACCAAAGGATGACAGGGCTGTTAAAATTAAGAGAGTTAGGCTGTGGAGCAGCCCACTTCTGGGAATTACACTGCATGTGTGCTGCGATTATTAGGGTGTAGTGTAATTTTTCCTTAATTCCTTTGCTTCAAGTGAAATGTTGAAGGGTGAGATCTAATGGAGACAGAAAAGATAGAACCTAGACAGGGAGATGATGGTGTGTGGGGAGAAAGCTCTCTGAAGCTATCTCTGATAATTTGTCCTGGCTGAAAGCTATTGTGTTCACACTCATGTCTTCATTTTCACCTTTAATTTGTATTTGGTAGAATTGGCCCAGTCACCTGCAATGTGTTAGCACTTCCATTAATGTAGAAATTCTGAGCAGACTTAGTGCTGAAATGAGGTGCTCTGGCAATGACATGGGCTATCCTGGAATAAGATTGGCCCTCATGCATTTTAGGCTTGTTGTGTATGATTAATTAAAGTTATCAGGCCAAAGAGAATAATGTGGCCATAGGGGTGGTTGTAAGAAAGGCTGGGACATCAATAAAGCTTTTATAGGTACTTTCACTGTTGGTTGTGACTGGTGAGGGGCAGGGCTTTGTCATATGTGGAGCTCCTGGCGTGGGCTTTGGTGGCTTCCTCTCTGCCTGCCATGACCAGTGCCCTGCTTCTTGGGCTGATGAGCTGATCTGTTGAGTACTTAAGGATGAGAAATAAATCACTTAAATATTTTCTGTCATGCTGCTTTTGTATGGGATAGACAGCTTGGTGTAACCCAAAGAACAACTCAAAGTGTGTGTTTGGTGTCTTAGCACAATTTGGTCTCAAAAATAAGCAGCTTGAAATGTTTTTATGAGTACATTTATTTATTTCATCATTTTTTCTCCTCTGTTAATTATGAGTACATTTTTGGTGACCCTACGCTCTTTTTATTTGCACTGAAAGAAAATTTAATCAAGGCAAGTATTTTAGACAGCCAAAATGTGTAGGAAAATGCTGACTGTTTGTTGAATAATCCTTGTGAGAGAGCTACTAAAAAGTGATGGGAATTGGAGTGAACTATTTGCACATTGTCACAAGAAAAAAAATTTAAAAAAGCCTGGGAGCGTGACACTGCTGTTTCAGATTGACTGTTTAGTCAAATGCACAGTTGACTGAATGTCACTTGAGCTTTTTATCACCAGATGTGATTATAGATGAAAATGCTTCTGTTTATTGTGTGGATTTTCACTCACATTGTTCATAGGACACTCTTTGTAATAATGATGATGTCTGCTTTCTGATTAATCTATGAACAATTTGTCTTCTGGAAATAGCAGGTATTGTGATGCCTCTTTCTCTTCACTGAATATGGAATAAAATGGTGACAAAGCATTATGTTTAGAGCCTCATAAATTGGAATGTGACTTCAAATTGTGAACAATATTTGTTTAAAATCACAAATTTCAACACCAGGTTTGAAATGCAGAAGGTAAACAATTTTCCTACAGACTTTGGAGATGGAGCAGATGTCCAAGGGGCATTTACCAGTTCAGTGAAGAGCTTGGTTTTCCTAAGTTTGAAGCTGCAGCTAGAAGTTTTATCAACCCTTCCTGGCATCAATTTGTCACAACTTTTCCTCTCTAATGAGAAAATAATGCTTTCCTTGGTTCTCCTCTAGAAACTGTAACACCTGTAATGTCTTTTTGACCTGGTCTTTGTGAAGTCTTTGCTGTTAATGATAACTTGTCAGCTCCTTGATTTTGTGTCCACAATCTGTATACACTTGTCATGTGCTGGAGGCAGTGAAGAGCTCAGGAATTAACCAAGTGGGACTTATTCTACATTTCCTGTCACTTCTCTGTCCTGCCATAGTTTATACTTGTGCTCTTGATGGTGCTTTTTCAAGCAAGTAACTACTTTTCTCTTTTTCCTCCCCAATTTTTTCATGCACTAGTTCTCTCAGTTTATTGATTTTTATGTTCTCTGAGTATTTTATTATCTAGTTTTATTTCTTTCTCTTTCTGGCATCAAATACAATTTTATTGTTCATTCTTTTGTTGCCTTGTGTAACAAGAGGTTTCAAATAATTACTTGTTTTGGAATTTTTTAGTGCTTTTCACTGAACTTTTCCATAGAGACATACTTCAGGTCTCCTTCATTTTTTTTCCCCAAATGCATAATAGGAAATTAATCACTCTTGATGAGAAACATCTTCTGTTCTTAGACTTTTGTGAATCTAAGCTCACTCACCAAATCCAAATGCATTTTTGTTTGTTCTTGGCTGACAACTATCTTACAGAATCATAGAATTGTTAAGGTTGGAAATAACTTCTGAGATCATCAAGTCCAACCATTAACCCAGCTCCATTATGGTCACAACTAAACTGTGCTCCTCTGTGACACATTTACATGTTTTTGGAGTCATCCAGGGATGGTGATTTCACCACTTCCCTGGGCAGCCTGTTACAATGCCTGACCATCTTCTCAGTGAAGAAACTTTTCTGAATATACACTCTGCAGCACTCGTGAGGAAGAGGAGTGAGAAAAATGTGAGAGGAACAGCCCTGCAGACACCAAAATCAGTGGAGAAGGAGGGCAGGAGTTGCTCCACGTACCAAAGCTGGAATTCCCCTGCAGCCCCTGGTGAGACCATGGTGAGGCAGCTGTGCCCCTGCAGCCCATGGGGGTCCATGGAGGAGCAGATTTCCACCTGCAGCTCATGGGGATCCCATCCTGGAGCACACATCTGGCAGCAGCTGTGACCCTGGAGACCGAGCTGTGCAGGAACAGGTTTCTGGTGGAAACCACACTGGAGCAGTCTGTTCCTGAATGACTGCATCCTATGGAAAGGACCCGTGTTGGAGCAGTTTGTGCAGAACTGCAGCCTGTGGGACGGACCCACACTGGAGCAGTCCAAGAAGGACTCTATCCCATGGTAAGGAACTTGCTGGAGCAGAGGAACTATGTGAAGGAGTGGTGGAGGTGAAGAGGTATGAACTGACCCCGAAACCTCATTCCCCACCCTGCTGCACTGCTGGGGCTGGGGAATGTGAGGTAAATCTGTGAAGAAGAGGGAGTGAGAGCAAAGGTGGTTACAATTTTGCTTTTTATTTCTCATTATCCTAGTCTGTTATTAATTGCTAATAAAAGAAATTAACTTCCCCAAGTCAAATCTGCTTTGCCCATGAAACTAACCAGTGATCTCTCTGTTCTTATCTTGACCCATGAACTTTTCCATCATATTTTCTCCCCTTGTTGTGCTGAGGAGGGGGAGTGAGTGTCTGGCTGGGCACTGTCAGGTGGCAGGCAGCCAAGGTCAATGCACCAGGCAAGGCTTAGCCACCAGCAGAGCTATAATAGGAAAGAGGATGCTGTAAACATTGGATTCTACATTATTAAGGCATTTTTATGCCGATGGTCCCTCTCTAGGTCTTCTGACTTTAATCTCATCACTGTGTACTGAGCTCTGAAAATTTCATTTCCACTCATTCTGTTCTCTCAGCTGTCAATAAGTACTGCTGAGCAAACAAGGCTAAGTGCTTTTGGGATTGATTTTTGTCTCACTTCTGCCACAGTCCAATGGCGTTTATATTGTCATATAATGTTCATATCTAGCTGTGCTTATATTTTAGATTTCCATGTGTACATCTGAAAAAGAAACCGTGGACAACCCCCCTGAAATTGTTTCTGTGCTAGACTTATGATCTCTCAAGAGTACAACCCCCCTCTTCTGTGCGAAACATGCGGCCACATGCGGCAGAACAACGTGCTTAGTACATGAATGTCTTGTAACTCACTCCATCTCATGTGAGAGGAGTGTTGTGTGCAATAAACAGACGAGTGAGCCAACTACTGAAAAGCTCTGGTCTGGCTGCTCATCTTTTTGTGCAACTTGCTTGAAATATTCAAATCAGGAAGACTGGAATCCAACACCACCAGTCAGTGTATTGTTAGGGCTGCCTTCCTAATCAGGCAAGTTAGTGCCTGCAAAGCTCTGATACCTTCAGGAGCACTGCCTGCCTCCAGGTCTGAATATCTACCAGCTACACTTAGTATCACATCCTTCACCATTGTCATTCTTGTGTAATCAACAGTGGCTGCCAATTTCATGCTGCTATAGATAGCAAAAATAAAAATGTACACCTATATGCAAACATCTCGATTCATAGATACGTTGCTCTCTGTGTGTGTGAAGCTGTGAATATACACAGGAAAAGTTATGGGGTTTTTTTCCTTGAGAAATTAATTTCTTAATAATTTCCCATCAACAGAACATCCCATTATATGTAAATGTTGTGAAAGACCTTATAAGACAGATAGACACATGAGGGATAAAATGAAAAGTTGCTGTGGAAACCATAACCTGAAATAAATCTTTCTTCTGTGCACTCAAAATCCCAGTCTTTGTCTTCTATTAGAATATTGTTTGCATATCATTTCCCTCTTTTAGAAAGAATCTGAATTTCTGATACACAAATGGAAATGCCATCTTGACAGTGACTGTAAAGTGCATCTCAGACTAATGGAAATTTTTTTCCTCTCCTGTGAGTATTTTAAGCCTTTCTCTTGTCTTGGTATCAGTCTGGTGTAAGGCAGAAAAAAATGTAATCCCTGTTGGTCAGTACTGACCACATCTGACCAGCTGCAGCAGTTTTGAACTGATGATATTAATGCCTTAATTGGAGCTAATTTTGGTGTAGGAGACAGCTTGGGGTAGGGTATAGAGGAGAGAATAAGAAGCAACACATAGAAGATGCTAAGGCACAGAGGAAATGTTTGGCTAAACACAAAACATTCTTTAGCTCTCAGCTTGCAGCTGTCATCATCCCTCCATAACACATACTTAGAAAAACACATTTCAAATAGGGCCTGTCAAATGAGGAAAAAAGAGATTTGAGCTTTGGTGTGGAGAGGCTGGATCACACCAGAGCCGGTGCCCACGTTCTGTCCTTGGGACTCTCCTGTAGCTGTTGTTTTCTGCAGTCATCTGTTGGCAGATGCATTCACAGAGTGTTAGCCTGGGTCAGGAATGTGCTTTTGGAAAGAAGCTCCCAGTGGTCCCGTGCTCACTGTGCAGGGTTGGTATTGTCCAGCAGCCTTGGAGCGCACAGCAAACGCTGCATCTTTTCTGCAGCACCCCAGGGGTTCACCTAACGCTCTCCAGCTGCTCACGGGTGTTCAGCTCATAGGATCAGACCAGAGCTAGCCCAAAATAAAATCCCTCAACTCGTGCTGTGCTCTGTCAAATCACTCCTGCTGAGCTACGCAGCTGATGAGATAAACTTAGCTTTTGTTAAACAAGCTCTTCCTGCAGTGTGATTTTCCTTTTTAATCTGTTTTGTATGCAAGAAATAACTTCAGCATCAGCTCCAAGAAGGCACTGAAAAATACCAATTTGCAGTGCTCTTGTATTGAAGATCTTTTTTTGATCACACAAAGGATGTGCGTGGAAAAGACGAGGCCAACTATCGAGTGTGCTCCTCTGATTCTCAGTCTAGCAAAAAGCATTGGGGACTGATTCTTGACCTGCTAAAACTGGATTGCTTGGCAAGAAAACATAGCAGACATGGTTTCATGCAGGCATTATTGCTGGCTAAGCCTCATGTTTTCTTCACAAATGCTGAAATACCACAAAGAATGATTTAAGATCAATCTGCACAATGATTTGCAAATGCATTAGTCCCATTTTCCTTATTCAGTAGTTACATATATATAAATATATATATATACATAAACTGGCACAGAATTTCTACTGCTATTGAACAACAGCTTGCGTTTGAAAAGTCATTGTGCTTGAGTGCAAATGGAGAATTAGCGTATCTGTAAAAAAAAAAAGGAGGGTGTGTGTGTGTGTGACAAAAAAAATGTGTAAAAAGCCAAATTCTTGGAATATATCTACTAGATGTAATGCCAAGGGCAGTCCCATATCCGGAGTTCACCGTCAGCAAACATTTTAGATACAGACACTACCTAATGGGCAGTCAATTCTTCTGCCCCTCCAGTTTTAGTGCCATCAATGGAGAGCTCAGCCTGGTAGAGTTTGATGGAATTGGGTCTGAATCAGCACCTGAATGCCTCTGTGGTGTCTTACACCCTGCCCATGGCAGGGGGGGCTGGATCCAGATGAACTTTGGGATCCCCTTCCAACCCAAACCGTTCTATGATTTGAATGAGGAGCTGGCTGTGAAACAAGCCCAGACATTGTGAAATGCATCTCTTTTTCAGCAGCTCAGAGGGACATTCTGGAGATGGCTTGAGACTGTTTTAACTTCGTAAAATATTTTACAGGATGGTTCAAAATGGCCAGAAGAGAAAAGACCATAGGAAACCACAGCTATCTGACCCTTTGAAAACCTTGCTCAGCTTCTTACAGTCAAGGGTTTAAGACTTTGTGAGATGGAGATTGCATTTCAATCATCTCTTAACAGCCGCTGATAAACCTGCCCTCCATATTTTTTTATCCAACCTTTTTTTATGTTTTTAATTTGTAATATAAATATATATAATCCAGCAATGAGTTCCACAAATTTAATTATGTTCTTTGAAAAAATATTTTTGCTGGTGGTTGAAACCCACTTCTTGGTAGTGAAATGCTGAGAGGAGGAGGCATTACTGTGGTGAAGATGAAGAAAAAAATCAACAAGTAGCAAAAGAAACAGTAGTGGCAAAGAAGAGGAGCAAAGCACTTCACTCCAAAAGAGAGGCAAGAGCCAGGAAGAAGGATAGGAGGGAGAAGACCTCAAAGATTCCCACCTGCCCCCAAAAGGACACATCCAGGAGTGTAAATAACCCTGGCTAAGTAAAAATTGGTCAGGTTTTCACTGGTGAGTGGAAGACTCATGAACCACATCCCTAAAGAAGGACTAGGACAGGGTATTGAGGTTGAAAAAGATTCTGAAGGTCATAGGAAGGATCAACTGTGGATTTTTCCCTGTTAAAAAAAACTGTCAATGGCCAAAGGGAATAAAAAAATAACTGTGTGAAAGTGATACTCAAGAAAGACTTGGTTTAGGTGATGTTTGGTAAAATACTTTGAAAGGAAGGACAGAAAAGTTCCTCCAGATCACTGCAGTCAGTGCAAGGAGTGTGGTTAGGAGGAAAAGCCATGCAAAGGGGCATCCCCCATCTGAGGATGGATAATGCTTCCTGGGATCACACTTAACAAGACTTGTGAAAAGAAATCTAAATAAAGAAATGAATAAAATTGTTTGGAAAAGTAGTGAAGGCTTTACAGCTATTTTTATAATACAAGAAAAGAGGAAAATGGAGTAAAACTCCTGCCAACTGTAGTTAAGTGGGCAATATCAATATCAAAGTATTTACTTTTATATGCCTAGAAAGTGTGGTCAGGAGACAACAGATATGGTGTTCACACCAAGCAAGTGTTTATTGCAGGTGTTGTTGGAGCAGGAAACTGAACATCCTCATCAACTACATAAATTACATTGAGGTAGAAGAGCAGCAGTGATTATTACATGACAGGAGAAATCATGTTGGAAATGGGCTGTACAGAAATGATAGAATAATGATTTTAAAGGTATTGGAGGAGTAGAAACATATCTTAAAGATGATAAGAAAAAAAGCGGTAATGTGGATAACGTAGATTAGTTTCCATCAGAATTATTCCAGGAAAAGATGTCAAAGGAAGCTCTCCTGGGATAGATTGGGGAGTTGAATTTGGATGCAAATAAAGAATTACTGACTGCTTTTAGAGAGTGAAATACTCCAGAGATTTGTGTCATGGGAAATTTTCTTAGTCATCCAGACTGAAAACCATTAGCAATCATGTGCCACGGGAGTGACAACAGAAGATCTATTTAACTCCACAGTCAATGAACCAGGGGCTGATACAACTTAAAATTTTGTTTCTGAGACTAAACATTAACAACTTAGAGGAGATAGTTGTAGAAAAACCCTTGAGTGAGCAAGTGAGGTTGATTTAGTTGATGTGACCTGGAACATGGGTATGTGATCTTAGTTTAAAAAGGAAAAATCATACATAACTAGGGGGAACTAAATGGTGAAGAATGGACCAAAGATTTAGTTTTAAATGAAACTGGGAATTCCTTTATGTTAAAGATGTAGAGATGTTGGGGACTTCTCTTCTAAACCAAAGGAAACATCAGCCCAGCCAGCTCTGGAAATAAAGGTAAATTCAATTGAAATGGACATTAGGAACACGGGGAAACCCTGAAAAGATGGAATAAGATGATTGCCCTACAAAAAAGCCTGTTCTAAGGATCAAGAAGCTCAGGGAATTGCCAACACCTGTGCAATTGCACAGCTGGTCTTGCAAATTACCTTTAATTGTTCAGCAGGGGGCTTGCTAGGTTTTGGGTGAGGAAAGCTGTGGTGGGAGCAGCTCTGAGCCCCAAAGCTCTCATTGAATCCCTGTACCTTCAGAGAGCCAGAGGATCTTGTGGGGTTGGTCTTTGGAGTTATGCACACTCAGCACTCTCTAAGGTAGGAAAAGGGTGTGCAGGGGTATAAACTGCTGCAGAGAAATATTTGGAGATTTTTCTGTAACAAGCAGAGCATTTTGGTCCAAGTTTGCTTTTGGTACCTGGCAAGTTGGGCTGGGCCAGCATTCTGTGTTAGTCCAGACACTCCTGTGGTATGAGGCACCTGTTTGAGGCAGAAGGGGGTCAGTCTGAGCAATGAAAAGCCTTGAGACAAACAAAGCCTTTCACTGCAAAGTGTTAGGAAATTTTAATTATCAGTCTCATCACTAGTTTGATGTGTGATGGCTTCACATCAGAGGATTCAGCAGTTGTTTGGGCAGAGATGGAAATGAATCTGTGTTGATGCAAGGTAGACATTCAGTATGACTCCCATATGTTTTTTGTGTTCATTCTTTGAGTGTGGGGGGATAAATAGACACACCAAAACCGACCACCATCTGGATCAGAAAACTGCTGGTAAGAGCTTGACATCTGCTTGATGTTTGGAAGATCACATCCTTCCTCAGGGTACCAAGTGGCAGCCTGAGGAGCCATCTTAGTGTGATGTTGAATGGACAGAGTGAAAATATAATTGTGGGCTTCCACAGAAACCTGCTTAACATTTTTCCTACTGGCTTCATGCAAAATTTCCTCATGTGAAATAATTTTTCACTTTTCACCATCTCTGAAAACACAAGCTGACTAGAGCCTTGCTTGTTTTCACTGATCACTCACAGAGTCTCTGATGGTTTTTGCTTTGTTTTACCTTAAAATCCCACTTGTTTGTGTCCCAGTTTGGGTGTTTGGTTACTCTGTGTTCCTGGATTTTAAAATGATTGAAAACCCAGTGGATCCGACACCACATCTGTTAATGGCGAATTAAGGAAATCTCAGCTGTACTATTTTCTGAAGCCCCAGCTATGACTTCAAACAGTAAAGGTTAACAATAAAGAGGCTAGCCAAAAATAATAAATTTCTATATTCTTTCATCAAATCTCTACTCTAGACCTTGCACTTTTATGTCAAAGGAGATCCCTTGCTTGTTTCCTGACTTTAACATTTTCCAGACTTTTAAAAAGTACATAATGAAGCCTAAGGAGAGAATCAAATTGTGTCATAGTAGGTGAGGAGAATTGGGTTTAATTCTTTGCAGCTGTTTTCTTTTGTGATCTTGGGCAATAGTTTGTCTCTCTCTCTGGTGCGATTTTTTTATCTCTAACTGAGGGCACAGAACAAAGGAAACTTTCTTGTTTCTCCTGGAGATGCATTCTTTTAATTACTATAAAAGACAATGAAGAGCTCAGACAGCCAAGCAAGGGGATTGTGTTAAACACAAGAAAGGAAAAATTACCAAAACAAAGCCACTCTGACTTAAGGCTGGATTGTTTAAATATCTCTATAAATTTGTTGTGAACACGGGAAGTGAGGACAAAAATAACATCTGCACCTTACTGGGTTAGAGATCTGACTTCTGTTGTCAGCTCAAAGCTCAGTCTCACTTTTTCAAGTATCTTTGCAGCTGTTAATCTCTGATGTTGAAAAAGACTGTAGAAAACACACTCACCTGTGAAATGGAAGTATAGAATGAAATGGCTTTTTCTGTTTCTGGTTTTTGGTGGATTTTTTTTTGTTGATGTTATTAAAATAGAGAATAAGGTACTTAATGAATTCCTCTTGTCCTACTAGAGTTTTGTGCCTAGATAGCTACAGCTTGGGCTTATTAAAAACTTTGAAAAGGAGATGAGTAGATCAGCAAGGAAATGGCTCATCGCATTGATCTCCCATAAGTATCAAGACTGTCCACAAATGGTGCTGGCTGATACCTTTGGATTTGATGAACTTCAGGCAGAAGCAGCTTGGAAGTAAGGAATTTCCCTGCAACATCTAGACAAAACAGCCACCTGACAGGACAAACTGCTGACTGATAGTGCTGTCATTCAGACGAATGTCTGGTTTACTGCCAGTTTTTTTTTTTTTTTTTTTTTTTTAATCTCCATTTGGTCGGGGAGCACTCTTTAGCCTTTCTCTATTCAAGGTAATATCTGTATTTCTGTGCTTGAAAAAAAGTCCACGTGCTTGACTTGGCTCTTTTGACACACTTGGAAATGTGCAAATGGAAAAGCCCATGAATTTGTGGGCAGCAATTCTGCACGTAGAAGCTACGTATCAGACTCTGGCTGCCTTGTGGTCTGTGAAGCTCTCTGAGCAGTGGGCCACCTGTGAAGAAGTGGGTTGTACTGAAGCAGGAGAAGATCGTAGCGACAGGGTTAGAGCAAGAAATGACCACGGTGTGGGGGATGTAGTGTGAAAGAAGGAAATAGAAATACACCTCTAAAGACCAGGGAGGAAATGGTAGCACATGTCAATCTTTTGCTGCATTAAAAAAGAATTATTTCGTATTTATATTTTGGGTTACTAAGTTGTTCTTTATAAGTATAGACAGCCAGATCAGAATATACATTGCTGAGGGCAATGATACTCCTCATTCCATTCTTGGCAACAAAGGCCAGAATCATCTGGAGCATATTCATGGTCTGCATTGTTTCCATGGCATGATGCCGAGCAAAGGGCAAGCTGGACTAATTGGTCAGCAGGGGACTTCCTTGTATAAAAAAGGCCCTCAAAAGGCTCAGAAGTGACCATAGCTTAATGACAGCAGACTGCCTAGCAAGCACTGTTTGTATTTCAGTGGAAGGACTATAGGGACTCAGGCCTGTCATCTTCCTTAGCTGTGTGTTCAGACTGGCCCTTCCCTGACTGCAGTGACCTCAGCCCTGTGGACCTGTGTGCCAGCATGTCCCCACACTGTCCTTCTGCAGCTGCTGCTGGGACACTAGCTCAGCTGAACACTGAGACACCTCTTGGGAGGGTGCTTTCCCTGGGTGCTGGACTGTGGATTTGACTCATTCTGGTTGTGCCCCAAGCCACACTCAGCAGACTGGCTCACCATCAGTCTTCCTTTTCCTTACCAGGGCCTAGGGAAGCTCCTATCCTTATTTATTTCAGATCAGTTTGCTTCATTTTACCTTGGGGCTTTTGACAGGTACCTTGTGTGATGCAGAGATAGTCACTCACTCTTCTGTGATCTCCTGCCATGCTGGTGACAATGTTTGAGCTTCTCTGCTACAGCAATGAAACTCCAGGAGATGCACTGGAGCAAGGAGACCTCCCATGCCAGAACATTTGTCTGGATGCTATGTATTGACAGAAAGAAATAAATAGAGATAGAGGAATAAGGGAAAGAGTTTATTCCACACTTGCTTATTGTATAGTGAACTACTGGAGGTAGAAAGAGTCCCTGTGATATTTTTGCATCAAACAAATGTTGAATATTTTAAAGAGCACTGTCTGGTAAGAAATCCTACTCACACGTTTCTGGGCAGTTGAATAGGAGGAAGTGGTTTGCACCACATTGTGATCATGCTGAATGCAGGGTTACTGTTTGTACATATCTCCAAACAGCTTGAAAATGTGAATTCCCTGCTATTTAAAACTAGCTTGTCTTGAGGGTGTCTGAATATCTGTAATTACCACTTCTATAGCCCTATGTTCCACAGCAGAGGGGAATGAGATGGGATCATACTGCCACTGTGTATTTCCTTGGAAATGCAGCATGTGTAACTGTAACTGGCCTCACAGTTGTGATGAAAGATTTGGATTGATTTTTTTCAATCCTTGGCTTGATTTTTTTTTTTCCCCTCCCCCTTAGAATTGAACAAAACTTGGAAAGAAATTTCCAGGTCTGCGGAGTTGTTTGTGTGGGCTTTTTTTTTGTTTTGTTTATTTGTTTTGTGTCTGTATGATAGTGAAGAAAGCATATAGGACAGAAAAAAAAAAGAGATGTTGATAGAAGCACAGGAGCCAGAAAATCTGTCATAAATTTTCTTTCTTAGCTTTGCAAACCAGCTCAAGTATTTCTGCGGCTTTTGTGCTGCCTATATTTAAAAAAACAAGAAAAAGCAAATTCAAACTGTGAGTGAATTGCATAAACAATTCTAGATTCACTTTTCCAGAAATGGGAATGGAATTGGACAGCTGACAGGAACCAGCTGAAGCACTTGGGTATAAATCAATGGTTAGACAATGCAAGAGAGAGAATTTCTTAACATGAAAAATGCCAGGGGAATTGGAAAGAGCCCTTTCGAGAACAGCTTTTGAGTTCTTCTCTTGCTCAGGAAAAAATCTGCCATTATGAATTCCTTACATTAGGTAATTTCTAACTCTGAAAATGATTGATTGTTTCTGACACTTTAGCTCTATGTTCATGTACAGATATTTGTGTGGCCTATCTTTGTATGCATGTTCTGGTCTCAGGTGAGACTTTAAAGCTCCTCTCCTCAGTACTCAGAGCATGCATTGATGTACTGCTGCCCAGTATTCCACCAAATTCAGACATGCTGTTGGTAGAATTTCACAGAAAATGTATGAAGACAGTAAGACTTCAGTTATTCATGCTTCAGCATGATTTTTCTTTCCTAGAGTGAAATTCCAGTCATTGACCACTTTATAGTTCCAGAGGATAATTCTCCACTGCCCCATGCTTTGCTTTGTCCTTGTGCAGTATGAGATGGGCTACAGATTTTGGAAATGAGGAAGTTTTGACCACTTTACACAGTACTGTGCAATATCAAAAAGTGGTAAAGAGCAACTGTGAACAAAACTTCTACCACAAAAAAGTCCAAATCAAAACCAGTTATTATAAATAATGTCATTACTTTAAGTAGAAAGCTAAGGTGGCTATTTCTGTAGTGCTTGCTATTGTTCATGAGTACTTAGAATTAAATCCTGAAATTAACCAAACAACACATCAGAAAGAAATGGCTTCTCCAGAAACCACCTTAGAAGCTTCTACCTGTCACTGAGGCCTTTATTATTGTGTTATAAGCTCCTCGATCTCTGGTGATTTGTAATTTCTCTCCCTTATGTACATTTTTCAACTGCATAGGTGTTTCTGCACACCATTTCACGTGACAGTCTTCTCTGACCTTTGCTTAGGAGGTTGTACACGCACTGCTGAACTCCCCAGACTTGTCAACTTTAATT
Source organism: Irena cyanogastra (assembly GCA_013397155.1). Taxonomy (NCBI): domain Eukaryota; kingdom Metazoa; phylum Chordata; class Aves; order Passeriformes; family Irenidae; genus Irena; species Irena cyanogastra. Next base: position 437,421 of record VWZV01009556.1, on the reverse strand, counting down.
GGAATGCCCTGGAGTCTCATTCAGCTCACAAAATGTTGTGAAGCTCACAAAATGTGTTGAAGCAGCCATGAGAGGGAGCAAATGTCATGCTCCCTTTTTTAGAAACCTCCATTGCCTCTGGTACCTGGTTGTCCCAGGAGCCTCATGCTATTGGGAGTATTAACCTGGAGGAAAGCTATATTGCAGCTCCCTTGTTCACCAACCCAGCCTTCAACCTGCTCTGTGCTCAGTGGCTCCTCTCAGGTTATTGCCCCAATAATGATTCCTTATGCAAATCAACCTTTCACTGCAATTTTTCTTCCTTTCGTGTGTGTGGTGCGCCAAGTCTCTAAAGGAGCAGACACTGCGGTGCACCAGGCACGGCAGCACTGGCCAGTCGAGGGAGGTGATTGTTCTGCTCTGCTCTGCACTGGTGTGGCCTCACCTCGAGTCCTGAGGGCATTTTCGTGTGCCATGATATAAAAAAGACATGAAGCCATTGGAGAGTGTCCAAAGGAGGCCACGAGGATGGTGAAGGGACTGGAGGGGAAGCCTTCTGACAAATGGCTGAGGTCACTTGGTCTGCTCAGCCTGGAGAAGAGGAGACTGAGGGGGGACCTCATTGTGGTCTGCAACACCCTCATGAGGGGGAGCAGAGCGGCTGACTCAGGTCTCTTCTCCCTGGTGCCCAGCCCTGAGGGAATGGCATGGAGTTGTGTCAAGGAGGAGAAAGTTGCCTGGATATCAGGAAACGGTTCTTCATCCAGAGGGTGGCTGTGCACTGGAACAGGCTCCACAGGGAACTGGTTGCAGATCCAAGCCTGCCAGAGTTCAAGATGTGCTTGGACAAAGCTCTTGGGCACCTGATGTGATTGCTGAGGTGTGCAGGGCCAGGAGTTGGACTCGATGATCCTTGTGGTTCCTTTACAACGCGGGGTATTTAATGATTCTCTATGATAAATGAGAATGATAAACCACACTGAACGGGGGTGCAGGTAGGCATGGGTGTTCTGAGAATCTTGCTGGCAAAGGGGGGATCCCGTGCTGAGAGTTTCCCCACTTGTCGGCATGTTTGTTCCCACGCCAGGGATGCCTGTCACCGGGCGGCACGGGGTGCCGTGCTGGGGACTCGGGGAGCGGGGCTTGGCTGCCATCCGAGCCCACCCCGGCCAGGAGGATGTGTGGGGACGGCAGCCGGGGCTGTGACCCGCGGGGCTGGGCCGGGAGCTCGGCCGGGGCCGAGGCCGCTGCCGGGCTAGGGCGCCGCTAGAGGGACCCGCCGGCCCGGGAAAAGGCTCCGCGGCCCGGCACATCCCCGGCCCTGCAGCGAGCCTCCGGCGCCTGGCACGGCGAGGAAGGAGTTAGATCGCCTCCCGTTCCTCCCGTCCGCACCTCGCTGGTTGTGTACTCGTGGGTTCCTGCCCGCGGAGGGAGGCTGGGGTTGCTCCTTCGCGAAGCGTCCGGGGGCTGAGGCAAAGCTGCTCTGTCCCGTGAGAACCCAGCCCTCAGTGAGAGGCTCTCCTTCCTCCTTCTCCCCTTTCATCTGTGCCGTCTTCCCCTGTCTGCGCCCGAGTCAATAATCCCTCGCTCCTCTTTGATTTTCTTTGTACAGCTGAGGATGAGAGAAGGCGAAGCAGGGCATTATTTCACAGCCTTCCTCGTTTCCCTGAAGGATCTTTAAACGAGAGCTCTTTAGCCCAGCTGTACAAAATAAGTCAAACCTGCTACTGAAATAACTTTTTCCCTTCCCTCACAGTGTGCAGTGTGTTGTGGGTGAGAAGAGCGTGTGGAGTGGGGTGAATAGAAAGGGTGGTTCAGAGGAGTGTCACTTGATTTACTTTCTCTTAAATCTAGACTGGTTCCTTCTATTTCTATTTTATGCCCTATTTGCAGGTTTAGAGCTTAGAGGGTGTTTCAGTTGCTTTTTGTTATTCTTCTCCAGTCAAGTGAAAGAGAGAAGTGCTGGAGTAAATTGTTATGGAGTGCTTTAACACCATGTTCAGTGAGCTGGAGACACAGGCGAGGGCCGGGCTGGGGGAGGATTGGCAGACACTGGGGTATTTAACTAAGAAGAGCAGGAAACGTGGTAGTGGTTTGACTGTGTGAGTTGTGTTTCTGAAATACAAAGCAAGCTGAGCACCTAACCCTGCCGCATTTAAAGCAAGGGACAGAGTCTCCATTCAGCTCTCCAGGTACTTGAGGTGGCTTTTGAGAGGGTAGGAGGGTATTGGAATGTAGATAAGATTTTAAGATAACTGTTCTTACTACTAATTTTTTTTTATTTGGCTACTTAGCTTTTATTTGGCTATTTAGCTACCTCTCAAGATCTCAGTACTTGCAGTTCCTCAGCCTCTCTGGCTGAGCACACTGGTGCTGACCGGAGTTGTCACAGCAGTCTTGGAGAAGGATTGTGTGTGCTGAGCTGTGCAGTGCTGCACTGACCCTGCGTGGGATGGAGGTGGCAAAACCACCTCCTCTCCCTCTCTCAGCTCCAGGAGGTGCCAGGCAGCTCCAAAGTGAACTGGCACTTCTCTTAGCTGGATCTGAGCTGCAATGAGTTCAAGCAGGTTTATTTCAAGGCTGCCAGGCCCTATAAGGAGAAAACTGCTCACTCTTTCTTTCTCCCTGCTCTCCTCCTTCTTCCGCTTTCCTGATTTGCTTTTCTCTACAGCTCTCATTTTCACCCCTCAAACAGTAGTGTGTGATTCCCTGTGCAGTTGAAAAAGGGATTCCTGTTCTCCCTTCCCATCCTTTCCCCTCTCCTCAGGATGAAGTGCTGGCTGCCTTCTTCCCTTAGCTTTTGGTTTTCTAACTATAAAAATGAGATGAGACCTACCTGAGATAATTAATTAGTATCTCTTTCATACTTTGAAAACAAGATGAAAGACATACTTGTCAAAATGCAGGAGACCATCAATGAAAGAGGTTTGAAACAGTCCAATAGTAAAATATCTTATATTTATGTGTGTGAAAAATGAAATCCTGCTTAGCTGTTATTGATATATCTTGCTTGGGAAACGTTTTGGGTTCAAAATGACTGCAATTTACTGGCTGTTAAAGTAGAGGTGGAAGACAAATCCCCGACCTGAAAACACTAAGCTTGAATTTTTCTTAAGTTCCACTATTTTTCATCTATCTAAGCTGATGGATCACCTCAGGCTTCAGAGGTGAACTTTTTGATGACAGAGAATGCAAGCCCTGTATTGACCAGAGCTGTTGAGGTAATTCAACACTGTTTTGCTAATCACTGGCATTCTCCTGGAAGGGATCTCTCTTTGTGTCTGGCTGGGGGGGCACTGCTGCTCTGTGTTGAGCCCACCTGGCCATGAGTCAGTTCAGCCTGCCTCCAAAGTAGTAGATGAATGTGAAAGATTTTTTTTTTCTTTTTTGCCGTGGATGCAGGCACAGCTTTGCTGCTGTTGGTTAGTGATGTGTGTTTGTGGGGCAACCATCTGCCAGCAACTGCCAGACTAGAAACAACTGGAGTGTAAACTGGCTGATTCCTTATTTCGTGGCTGTGGACTGTTTCATGCAGCTTTGTACTGTGAAAGATAGGAAACCAGGCTTAGCCAAGAGCGAGTTGCTTAGCAGACGCTTGCTGTCATACAAATTAACCACAGCTTTTGCATCTTGGAGTGCTGCCAGCACAGAACCAGCTATTGCATTAAATGTCTACCACCAGTCATGATCTAAACCGAAAAGTGAGAAGATTAATCCCTCTTCTAGCATTACCTTAGCAGTTAGCGCTTTTTGTGGCGTTAAACATGTTTTTCATCTTTAAACCCAAACCATGAAATACAGCTCTGAGTTTCAGCTAAATAGGTGTACAGGAAGAAAAGTCTTAATTTAGTGAGGGGAAAATATCATCCATGTATACGAGGTATCTTGGTTTAAAGTGGAAAGAGAGGCTAATTTTTAGTAGTGTTGCCCATCTGGTGCATAGCAATGAATACCTTCAAAACTATATTCTAAATAATTTTAGACCTATATTATATATGTAATAGTATTATATTATAAACAAGAGTAGATACAATTGGTTTGAGCTATTAGTGGATAAAAAGCAATAGCATTCAATAAGCAGCATCTTTGACTTTACACAGCCCCAACCAGGATTTTAAATTCATAATTGTACTAATGTACTTTGACTAATGAAACACAGTACCTTTTCCTTGCCTGAAAATATTCCCTTCTGAAATTTTCCTGAGTTGCATAGTTCTTACTTAAGAAGTAACTCACTTGAATGTGAAGTAAACAACTGAAATTTGTGAAACTCATACTTTGGTAAGTTAGGATAGAAAGTGAGGATATAAAGTTGCTTTCAGTCACTGGTGTTCATTATGTGTGGGGGATTTGACACCAGAAAGTCTGTTTTGAATTTGGCTGGTAACCTTGGCTGTTCACAGCCCTTGCTGCTGACTTCTGTTTGTTTTCTTCTCTATAATATTTCCTCTTAGCCAAGATCAGTATCATAAAAGATTTAATTTTTTTGAGTTACTTTATGATGGCTAGAAACACTAAATCAAAACCCCATTTATGCTTCTTTTAGCAGTTTAGCTTTCCTGGTTGAGAATTAAAATAAGAAATTTGATCCTGGTTCTCCAGAAGACAATGAAAAAATATGGAAAAAAAATGGGTTTAATTAATTTCAGGATTTCACAGGGGAGGAGATATCAACATCTTGTTGGTAATTTTTAGTACTGTCCCTATAGTAGGACTGACAGAAGTGTTAGGATTCTTCTTAATCTTTATGGGACTGATACAAGGGTTCCCTCTCACTTTCTTGCAGGATTTACTGTTTGCTGTGCAGAGTTGCAAAAAGCCCTTTTTCTGTTCTTTTTTTTTCCTTTTTTTTTTTTTCAGCAGCTACAGCAGTGGTTTTCTGTTTTCTCTTCTGGGAGGGGAATCTGACATGCAAAGGTCGAGTAGTAATGTGTACTTGTCTAGAAATAATGTGCTGAGTTTGTAACTGCTGGAGAAAATAATTTGGCACGGAGCTATTTCTGTGCACCTCCCCAGCACCGAGAACAATCGGGCACCAGCTGAAGACAGCGGCTGCCAAAAGCGCATTTGGATGAGGTGGGTGTTTCTGGGTGGTACAGTCATGTGTTAACAAGTGTGACTGCATCACTAAAACAAATGTATTTTTGAGTCCCCAAGCTCTTTGTAGGAGTATGCCATCCTCAGGAGGAAAGGACACCGATAAAGCATCTGGCAGAGAGGGAAGGCAAAGAAATGAGTACAGCACAACGAGGTGTGTCTAACTACTTTTTGTTAGTAAAAACCATCCACCTGAGCTGGATATTGTGTTCACAGCTGCCTCAGGAACCATTCTCTGTGAAAGCTGAAGTAGGAGTGGGTCAGCTGCTTTAAATCCAGTTCTCTGGGTGTTGGAAGAAATCTAAACTGATGGGTGGGCAGCAAACAGCAATGGGGAGGGCAGCTGCAGCAGGCATAGGGACCCAGGAGACTTTGTGCAAACTCTGGAGGACATGTAAACCCTTTCCCTGAAATACACACACAGAGTTTTCTGATGGAGGTGGGAAACCAGACGCATTTTTTTTTCTCTTTGCTGAGACTGAACTCTCACAGGGCATAGAGCTACTTGCAAAAAAATCTTAGCTCCAATGCATAAAATATTGCTCCATTGAACCTGGTGCTGAGGTCCAGTGGAAGCCTGTGTGCTTCATAAGGAGGGAAAGCAGAATCCTGCAGACATCTTAACCTCTACCCATTTTGAAAGGGGAATTCTTGGTATTTTTTTCTGGATGTATCACATGCATGGGTAAATGCTAGAGATGAAATGATACTGTGTGGTGCTGTGTGGGGAAGTGTTTGGCACAGTGGGTTCTGTGAGGGAAAAAGTGATGAGTCGCAGTCAGACACCAAGAAATTATGGTCCACAAGCCTCAAGTGCTTTTAATGGAATAACTGCCCACTTGTTTGATCAGATTTCTTGTAGTTGCCTCTCCCACTACTGTGTCGAAGGGTGAGCAGATGCAGTTCAGTGAAAACGATACAGAAGAAACTACCCTGCATCTTGAGAAATGTTTAGCAGCTTAATTAGTTTCAGAGTATAATACTGTTAACAGTGCATAAATGACAGCTATTTTCTGTTTATCTACATATGGTTCCTTCTTTGAGCTTCACCCATTATTATTTAAATGAATATTTTAAGTATCTTTTCTCCTGAAAAGCAGCCCTATTTTTCCTTCCAATTTGATTTCACAAGATATTGTCAAACATCTTACGAGTAAGAGGATAAACAATATAGTCTGTACTCCAGCAGCCATAAAGGGAGAGGCAGGGGGAGAGAGGAATGGATTCCTCCAAGACACCCAGGGTTATGACTCAGGAAATGTGAGAAACAGAGGTCTTCAAGAGTGAACGATTTAGTGGGGTTTTCTGTGCTGCCTCCTGCTAATCTGCTAATCCTTTTGGAAAGCTAAATTTCATGGCTCTTTCTGGAGACAGCAGAGCACAGCTGATGCTGGGAGCAATTTTTTCCCTCAGCATAATGCAGCCAGAGCTGAGGTCATGGGGGCTGCAGAGGCTGTGCTCTGACTGCAATGGTAATAAAGTGTGCTGGCTTGCACTGAGCATGAGCCAATTCCACTCTGTTGCATCCCAGTATCTTCAAAATTTAGCTGTGCCACTGCTGTGCTAGAGCTCCGTGGTATGACAAGTGAGCTTTCCATTAGATTCCTGGCTGTGTTGAAATCAACAACAAAGCAAATGCACTGTTTCTGCTAATTCTGAATACCATTTCATTTGGACCTTGATGTGAAAGCAGAATACAGTAAGTTGCAAGTGATAGAAACAAATTAGTTCAGTATCTCAAGTTTCAAACCTCGTCATCTTGCAGGAAACCCTTTTGATAGCTGTTGTGTCAGCTGGTAGCCACTGGGGAAAATACAAAAATTATTACAAACTCCAGAGTTTGTAATACAGAGGAGGGAGAGAGGGAGAGACAAACAACAGTGTTGACTTTTTTCCAGAATGTTTCTTTTTTTTTTTTTTTGTCAAATGCAAACCACTGAAAGTCTTTTGGAAGAACAATTGCAATGGCCAGTGACACCTTTCCCCCACTAAAGGTGACCATGGCGCTGTCATTTCTCAGTTCCTTTGTTGTGTCTGGCTGCCAGGTGCCAAACTGGAGAACCTTTGCAGGAGGCTGCTGCTGATGACAGTGGGGTTTGTAAGCCCTGCAAGGAGCCTCAAGTCCCTGTTCCTGTGAGGCAGCACTGAATGCCTAACAAAGAATTTGAAGCTGGGCTCTTAGTGACACAGACTGAATCTGTTTGTCCTGAAAAGTGCAAAACCTGGGCTTTGGTGTGGCTCTTAACAACCTCATGGCTTGGCATCTAGAGCATGTCAGTCAGGATTGGCCAAGCTGCCATCTTTCAGGCCTTGGAAGGGATTTGTTCATAGAGGTAATCCTTGACTAAATAAGTTAGGGCAGGCTGGAGTTCTTGTAATGGCTTTTTAATTCTGCTGGGAATGGATGGATGGGTGGATGCTCTGGGGGAAGGAGGGGTTTAGACGTGAGCTTCTCAGTGAGCATCCCACAGGACCCCCTGCCCAGGTGTGCAGTGATACTGAGGTCACTCCCTCTTCCCCTGCTGCAGAAGGTGCTGCACAGCCTTTTCCAGAGACGCATACTGCCAGCACTGTGGTGCTTTCTCCCTTGCTTGGAAAACTGCCCCCCTGGTGCATGGGGCAGTTGAGAAGAGGCTTGAGGGCATTAGGCTTCTGAGGACAGAGGGCTGAACATGCTGAGCTGGAGCTGTCAGCCCCATTTCTTCAAACCTCACTAAGCCTCCCTCCATCAGCAGTGCTCAGCCCTGGCATGAGCTGTGGCTGGTTTGGGGCTGCAGGTCACAGGCTGTGTGCCTGGCCAGGTGTAAGGACATGGAGAAAGGAGTGTCTCCTTGTCTTCTGCTTCTCTCCTTTCTAATATCTCCCCAAGAAGAAGCAGCTGCTCTTTATGAGCCTTCCCTTTCCCACAGAAGCAGTTCTCAGAGCACTGGGCACTCCATGTACCCAGCTCACTGGAGGTGCCCCAGATGTTTGGCTGTTTCCCTTGGGGTTATGCTCACATCTGCTGCGGGTGTGCAATGGCAGAGGGCTCCCAACACTGGCTTGCTATGAAACTGGTAACCCATGAGAGCCCCATGCCTGCTGCTGGGGTGCTGTGTAACACAGGGATGTCCACCTATGGGACAAGGCAGGGCTAAGGCTCACTCTGCAGCTCACTGACTTAGGATGATGTTAGATATATTTAAAGCTACTACCCTTGGCTGTGAATGGCTTGGCTCTATGCTGCAGGCCTGTGCCAGACTGTTAAAATCATGTTGTCATTCCATGGTGTATTTTGTCTCTTATATCAGTAGGGTTTAAAACGTGTGTGTTCTTTTACTTAACATTTCGTTGATGACTGAGGGTTACTTTAAAAAAAGTTTTGTTTCTTTGTCTACTTCAAGTCCATATTTCCTTCATATTTAAGGTAATACCTTATGCTTCAAGCTAGGCAGCTGTGCAAATCCCAACTGGATCAGAGCTACCTCTTTTTCTAGAGCAAAATCAATCCCAGATGATCCATCTCTTTAAAACTTGGGCAATTAATACTCCCAATATTACCTATACAAAAAAAGTCATTATAATGTAAATGCAGAGTCCTGGTGCTTTGCCTTACATACAACAAACGCCATCTCAGTTGTATAAATTTATACAGGTTAAAAAACAATGACTATGTTCTCCTTATATGAACAAAAGCTCTTAAAGGTATTGCCCGCACCGTACAAGCTTCTGGAAGGCTTTCTTGAAATCTTCATTAAAGATTGTGTAGATTAAAGGGTTAATAAGGGAGTTTATATATCCCAGCCATGCTAGGAAATTAGACATGTCTTCTGAGATGTGACATGTTTCACAGGTATTAACAACTACTTCTTTTACAAAAAAGGGGAGCCAACAGATCACAAATGCCCCCAAGATCAAACCCAGCGTCGTTGCTGCCTTTCGCTCTCTCGTGCTGGAGATTCTCTGTTTTTTCCAGGACTTCTCGTTCTTGGATTCAGACCTGGGACTTCGTAGGGTGATATTGATTTTATCAGAGCTCACCAGGGGATCTGAAGTCTTCTCTGTTGTGCTGGGCATTGAAGCTGATTTGGTGCTTCTTTCACCTGCGTCCAAAAGGACTTGTCCATTCACGCCCTCCTCCCTCACGATCCGGCTGACACTTCTCCTGTGAAATGTCTTTGCTGCTTTGTAGATCTTGTAGTAAAGGATCAGGATCAAGGCCAGCGGGATGTAGAAGGCCCCAAACGTGGAGTAAATGGTGAAAACAATGTGGTCGTGTTTGATGATGCATTCGTCCTCCCTGCTGGTTGTCTGGTGCCTCCAAAACAAAGGTGGCATGGAGATAAAAATGGAAATGATCCATACAACTGCTATCATGATGCCAGCGTGCTTAGGTGTCCTTTTCCGGGCATATTCCACGGCATCCGTGATCGCTCTGTACCGGTCCAAAGCAATGGCAGAGAGGTGCAAGATGGAACAAGTGCAGCACGTGATGTCCACGCTCAGCCAAATGTCACACACCACCTGCCCCATGATCCAGGTCTCCTTTACGATGTAGACAATGCTGAAGGGCATCACCAAGACTGCCACAAGGAAGTCAGTCACTGCAAGAGAGCAGATTAGATAGTTGGCGGGGTGGTGGAGCTTTCTTGTCACAATTATTGCAGTCATCACGAGAGAATTGATGGCCGTTGTCATTAGAGCAAGCACAGACAGGGTAATGGAAATGAGAATCTTGGATGTCGCCCATTTGAAAGGTTCTTCTGACGTACTGTTTTGTTCAGTTGAGTTTATTAAATCCATGTTCCCTTTTAAAGATGATCTTTACCCGTAGCAGTTACCTGTTGGAAAAGTAAAAACATTCAGATAATGCACCCTTGATTTTTGCCATCATAAAAGACTGCGGGCCCTAAGCTTGCCGGAAGTTCAGATGTATCATTAGAAATTATTCTGGCTCCAGACTCCAGATTGGTTCCTCAAGTGGCTAAAAATACCTCCCTTCCAGCTAGAAGCACTTATCCTGAATGCTTTGTAGAGGAGTCCTGAAACTGGTTAAATGTGAACAACCTTATCCTAAAGTAAGCACTAATACTACTTTTAGGCTTGTGCTGTCTGCTCCACTAAGCAATGTAATGACTATTGAAAACATTAATCCAACAGCATAATGCTTATTTTCCCCATATAAACTCATTTTCCCCATCAATAAGTGACTCATTCCTCCTGTATTAGCTAAACATGGGATTTCTTAACTGGGACATAGTTTTAAAGAGAAAATAGAAACATGAAACGTTGCCATATGCCCTAGGGTGACACCAGACAAACAGGAGAAGAAAAAAAATTGTGTGATGCAAGTGTCATTTTACGTCTTCCTCTTACACATCCCTAAAATGAAACAGCTTAATATGTTTTAAAGCTTCAAATGGTTCACTTATTGTCTAATTGAAGTGTTATACATACATTAGAGTCCTGAGAACATCTTTACTTTTCCTCGAGTTTTGCTGTTCTGTGGTTTCTGCCAAAGAAAACTGCAGAAAACTTGGATGCTACTTGTTCTGCTAATGACTCTCTCTGTGGAAATGGCCTAGCTCCTCCTATGGCTCTGCAGGAAGGAAAATGTTGAGAAATACTGATGAAATAAGTTCTTGGTTGTGTTCTGGGGATACGTTCTTATCAAGAAGAGTTTCTGAGTACCCTGCAGAGTGCAGGTGAATTGGACTTTCCAGCTTTTACTGTGAGTGACAAACTCTGCTCTAAAGAGGATCAGATTTCATCCTCTAGTGAGTGTTGACCTGCAATTTCTTGTGTAAGATCTACTTGATAAACACCTAAGTGGGGTTATCTCTCACAGATTTTTGAGTGTAGTGGGTGAGCTGCACTTGTGTTACATTGGATGCCACATGCAGGAAAATACATGAAATTAGTGAAAAAATTTTCTTTCAGAAATTTGTTTTCATTAACATAACTAAAGCTTTTTGATATTATGCTGGAGTGGCTGGAAAAGAATCTCATTTAGTGTTTATAACCTTGAACTCAACTCACTCACTTGGTTTGATATTTTAACCCAGGCAGTGCTCAGTACGCTACTGACTGCTCAAAAATGTTTTTAGCACTGGTCAACCAACATTTAATTGAATGGAAGCACAAGGAAAGGAAATATATTTTATGTGGTGATATTTGCACATGCCGAGCAGATACTTGTCCTGTACATGAGCTGATCACAACATGTATGTGCTTTCTGTGTTCCTTTCTCTGAACTTGAAATATACTATACACATGTAAAAATAGATCTTTCATCATGTCAGTGTCACCTTAAAACTTTCTGAATCCACACTAATTTCTGTTTTGCAGATATTTTTGTCTGTAGCTAGCTGCCTTCTAGGGAAAGAACAGACACATATGTTATTATCTGGTGAATGTTCAACCTCCGCTAAATAGATTTTCTTTTCAAGCTTGTGCAAATACATAGGGGGAAAAAAGTTTATTGGGAAAAAACCTAAGATATCTGTTGATATTTAGCAGTTGATCATACTTTAAAACAGTTACTCATTGTGTTTAATCACCTTATAAATTTTGAACTCTTTGGATATTAGTCCTTAATTGCAAGCAAGGAAAAAGCAATTTAGAGCTAATGAAAGCTGATTAATCGTTTTTGAAAGATTCTTCAGTTTGAGACTGTGGAGTAAGGAAGATAGTATGTGTAGATTTGTAGAAGTGGTGTGTAGGAATAAGTAGTTTCCTCAGTGCTGCTGTGATTTGGAGGCTCTTTATGAGAAGCACGGTGGCAGAAATGTGCACATTTCTGGGCAGTGATTATGTCTTTCTGTGTGGAGGCAGAGCCATGCAGAGAGCTGTGCTGCTTAGGACTGCCAGTCACAAAATTTGGTGGCTTTCCTGATTGAGTGGGGTGGGGATCCTTTTCTAACTGGTGGGAATTTGTGCAGCTTTACCGGATGATCATTAACTAAGAAAATTTTTTTATAAATATGTGGAGTTGAAGCATTGGCAGTATTTAAGGACTGCTGCTTCTTTCTCTTTTTGATAATGGCCAGAGTGACCTAATTCTGGATTTTTTTCTTAAGTGGAACTCAGTTCAGTCAGTTGCCATGGCTGGCTTCTGTCCTTAGCAAGCGACCAGCCCACTTTTAGGAGTATGAAGGATGATCCTGTAGACAGTGCACTGGATTAGAATGCAGGAGAGCTGGCCTCTGCCCCTCTGTTTTAGCCTTTCCTTGTCAATTTTTGAGCAAATTCATTACAGTGCTTCCACTAATTCACTGTAAAACAAGAGGAATTCCCTGGAACCTTAGTTTGTTTATTTTTATTGCTTTCTCTTAGTAGCATGATTTATCTCTTGTGGAATGGGTTTAGCAGTGACTATTTTAAGTATGCACCTATTTTCAGAAGAATTACTACAGTCTAGATGTTTTTTGTGGAGTTGGCATCTCAGTGCCCCTCTTGTAGAATCTATCAGTTTATCACTGGTAATTCAAATTCTATGGCACCTGCTCTTGCTGCAGATGGAAGTGTTGTTTTTTATTATTACCTTTTCAAAACTCAGCTGTTGTTGGAAAACTCTGGAAAGACTTGAATTTTGATTGCATTACAGGGTCTTGAATTTAAGATTGGTTAAAATGTTGTCTTGTACTTTATTCATTATTTATTTATTATTATTTATGATTGTTGAACAAGAGCTCTGTAAACAAAGGAAGCTACTGTTCACCTAAGATAGCATGCCTCTTATCTTGGACACAGGAATATTATTATTTTGGAAGAATTAGCCACTTCTACAAATCTTTTTTTTCCTTCCCTTCCAGATCTGGTGTATTAAGGTGACCTGAATGTAAATACTTCCTTGTCTGTAAAAACACCCTTATATCATCTTACTGATCATGTTTAGAAGGCATGGGTGAAAATGTCTGTGCAGCCTTATCACAAAAGTAAATATTAAGTTTGTCTAGTGGCTACTCAAGAGAAATGGATCTTGTTGGCGTTTCAGCTTTTCCTGAGCATGTGTGTGTGTTATTAAGCCCATAACCCACCATTTGTGACTAAGATTTACAAAATAAACTTGTAATTGCTCTTGTTCAACAGCCTTAGTCTGCCCTTCCAGGTTTGGAAAACAGTATTGCACTGCCTTTGGAAAGATGAAAAATAATTAAAAATTCCTAATGCTGGAGAAACATGACTGGGAATACCTTTGGGAAAGGCATCATCAGTATGCTGTTTGGGGTTCTAAATGAAGGCTGAACTGCTAGAAATGTACAGCTCTTGATTTTTGGGCTTGTTTCTTTTTCTTTTTTTTTTTTTGGATATTGCTTTAAGCATTGGCAGGGAGAAAACTTGCTGATTAGGGTTTAAGTGCTGCTTTCGAATACAGGTTTTCTGAGAGTACTGGGAGGGGTGGGAGAAGGTGTTTGTCTTTTTTCCATGTGGGTTCATTAGCAAAATGTATCTTAATTAAAAAAACAGTAACAGTAATCAGACAGCAAAATAAGCCAGGGATTGAATTTAGGGCATTTAAACTGCTACAGGCAGCAATAGCAGCGTTTGTGCTTTAAGTAAACGCAAAATTGTGACAGGGCAGAGAAAGCTCCTACTTTTCCACCTTCCACCAGGCTTCAGCTGGCTTTGAAATGAAACACTTCACTTGCCAGCAGGTGTCCCTTGCTCTGTTGGCCACTCTGACGTGCAAGCCAATTGTATCTAAATTTTTTTATGAGGCTTTATAAAAATGTACAATTTTTTCCTAATGTGACTGTGTGTCTCTAGATACTGACCAAGGGATGTGCTGATGACAATTAGCTTTGTCCATCATATTAAGTGTGAGTAGAGGGAAACATTGGTGCTTTGGGTTAAAAAAATCCATTTAAGAAAGATGAACTTGTACTTGGATTCTGATAAGGGATGTATACTTTGAGATTGAACCCCGGTGTCCCAACAGAGGAGGAAGGGTAGAGGGACATTTTCACTTGATCCTTGGTGTCCTTAAATTCTTTCCTGCCAATAGCTCTTCCTAAGGCTCCTAAAGCCACAGTGCATCCCTGGGACAAGGCAGGGAAGGTTTGTAAGCTAAGTTCCTTGCCAGCTGCAGCAAGCCTGCCTTTCCTGGAATACAAAGTAGATGTCTGTCAGCAGATTGAAGTGCGAAGCAGAAATTACAAGGTTGCCAGCTCTCTGTACCCAGTCTTCATGTCTTCATGCTTAAAACCTTATTTTTTCTTTTTTTTTTCTGTATCTGCAGCTTAACTCAGAGGTAGAGTTATTTCCAGTTCTTAATCTGTCAGCAAATATTTTTATATGCATGCTAAAGTAATGCTTAAGATTCCCTGTTTGAGTGATGCTATCCAGTCCATGGGACTGAGCACAGTCTGGTCCTGAAATGTATTGGCAACTGGAGGAATACCTTAAAAGCTGTTTAGGTTTTGCTGTATGAGTCTGCACAAACTGGAGTTATTTATAATTTCCACTTGTAAAAGGTCACAACAGACCTAGAAACACAGACAACAAATAACTGCAAAATTACAGATAAATCAATTGAACTAATATCAACTAAAGATAATGTGGAATTCTGTCTCCCAAGCATGCCTCAGGAGAAGCACGGGCAAATAAATCGTCTTTGCAGCATTCCCTGAATACCAATATAACACAGGAAGGAAACAAATCTGAGTCCTGGAGAATAGGTATCTCCATGTCTGAGCACAGGCGCTCTGATTTCTTACAGAATGGCAAAAGAAAGTCCCTTTCTGTGCCTTGAACCTGGATTTGGTGCTTTTCTTAGCTGTGTAACAATCTTAAGAAAGTCCTTCTGTTGGCAAAATGATGTGCTGCAGTATGCTTTGTGTCAGGCACAACAAAGATTATGCTGGCTTTAAATTTTCTGGATGTCTCTTTAAATTCGTTCAGCCAGCAGAAATAATCCCAAATGGCTAAAATGACAAAGTCTGATAGACTTAACCCTGAAAATTACCACCCCCAATGTCTACTCTGTCATGTTATTGCTCCTGGAGCAAAACCAACAGAGGTAGGTAGTGCTTCCACTGAAGCAGCTGAAATGCAAAGTCTGAAGCCTCCCTCGAGCTGCCAAGGAAAGGGAATTTGCTCTCTGCCACTGGATGCTGACAGGAGAGATGCAAGCACCAGCTCCAGCAGGACAGAAATGAAGACAGTGCTCTCTGGCAAAAGGGAAGTACTGGAATAGCTCTGTCCTCATCTCCTTGGTGTGATTAACTCACCCTCATGTTTCCTACTGTGGTTCCTTTGCCAGGTTCTCTGCTTGTGTGTCTAAGACTGCAGTGTAGCCCCAGACCGCCTGTCAAGCCTGCCTGGCGGATCCCTCCCCTGCTTGTTGTCATCTTATCTGTAGCAACCACTGCATCTGCTTATGTGGCAGAATGTGATGTTCAGAGGGTAATTATGCATTCCTTGCTGCTTCTAACATTGAAGTTAAGGGTTTGGCTTTCTGTCTCCTTTTGGAAAATTTGTCACTTGCCTGTGTTTGCTCTTTATTTCATGTCCCTCTGCCATCTGTTTTAATCTAGCTGAGGGATGTAGGGAGGAGAGAAGGAGGTGCAGCAAGAACACAGGATGATGGACTTGCTTATATAACACATGACTCCCAAATCCAGCTTCAGTTCTTGGGTGGTCACAGAATGAAACTGTTATGATTTGATCATTTTTTTCTGGAGAAAGAGAAAATTTCATTCCCCTATTCATAGTTCTCCAGAAGAGATGACAGTGATTTGTTTCTTTGCTCGATAAAGGGATTTGGTTTCCTCTCGTTTGAGGCTGGTCTGAGCCCCTAGTCTAGATCTCTCAGGATTATGGCCTGGCTAGTTTTCTGTTGTGCTGTATATGTTGTGGAATAGCCCCAGAGATCAGGTCCTGGACAACAGTGTCCACAGGAGCTGCTTCCATCTTTTCTGCTGCTGATGCTCATAGCTCTTTAAATAAATAAATATATGTGAGAAATAGTGTTTGAGCACCCCATCCCCCAGTGTGAGCTCCACACTGAGCAGAATGGCATGTCATGATGATAAAGACAAAATCCCATGTAACCACATGGCCACCACCCTGTCCTTGGAGGCACATATCCCCTTGGACTTGGGGTTGGGATCTGAACTTGAACCCTCCATTACGTAAGTGAGCCACTCACTTCCCTTCCCTACTCTTTGGCATTCATCCTTTGTTTAGTCTGGATCTAACATGCCCGAAATGTTCCATTCAACCAAAAATTTTCTGTATTAAGAAAAAGTTTAAAATTTTTACTTTAGTCCTGGTGAAGAAAAGGCAAGATTCCTGTTTGGTTTTATTTGAAGTGGTTTTTTGTTTTTTTGTTTTTTGTTTTTTTTTTTTTTTTTGATTGGTAATGAATCAAAGAAGTGAGTAATCACTCATTTTTATCTAATTTGTACAACTAGTCTCTTACTAGGCAGGGGTGGCTTGTTTACATTGCTATCAACTAAACTTGTACAGGGGGTTGAAAATGCAGAATGGCTTTGCTTGTGTTCCAAAAAAACTGCCTTTTCAGGTAAGGGCTTGAAACCTGTAGGAATCACAAGGCAGTGCTGGAGCAAGGAGGTTGAGAGGCAGTTTTAGTTTGCTTGAACAGTCATAAAATGCAGCCTTGTTTCTCCCACTTCCCACTCATCCTTATGCTTTGAGGCCATGTGTTCTTGACAGCCCTCTGAAAACACTTGTGTGTGCAGCTGCAAGTCCCAAACCTCCTTCACTGACAGACTCTGAAACTCTTTTACAAGAAGGAGGTTCAGTAGCAAAACAATCAATATTTTCAAGTGTGTGCCTGGAAAAGATCTCTATTTCAATCTATAACGTAAGAAAACATAATTTTCAGACTATACCCTGGTCCAACAGTTGGGGAATTACTTTTCTGCTGTGTGATCACCAGGACAGCTTTGAGGGAGAATTGCTCTCAGAAGAGTTTGCTGGAAGAGGAGTGAAGGCGACACGTCCCTGTGCTCCTCATCTGCAGCAGGATTCTGTGTGACACAAACAGCACAAGTCTGTGGCTGATCACTTACAGTTAGGAGAAATGGCAAAATTCACTTGATCTTTAATCTCATCTCTGGCTAGTTTTTGGAGACTGATGCTATTTTAGACAGTGGGAAATATTCAGTAAGACAAGTACTGTCTTCTTCTGTACTTCTTAGTGTCATTTGTCTTTGTTCTAGTCCTCATCTCATCATCTTGGAGACTGAAGGTCGTTACCCCTTGATCTTATTATCCATATGGCATGGGATAATCATATCAGATATAAACTCTGCTTTGGGTTTGCCCTAAACAGCACTTCTCTAATGTTTCCTTTATTGGGACTAACTGAGACAATTCAAGTTATTTCCCCTGAATGATGTGCATGTAGCCCTGGCCAAGAAGTACTTCAAGCAAAACAAACAAAACAGTCCTTAAAGCTGATGGTTTTGGAATAGGGAGGGATATTAAGAGCATCAACCTTTCATAGGAAGTAAAGCTCAAGATGTTTTTTCTTTTTTCTCAGACTCCATGGGAAAGACAGAGAGGAAAGCTGCCAGAAAAGAAGGAAGAATTTGTGGAAAGTTTTCTCAAAGTGATGCATCCATGGCACAGGATTTTGCTGTGGAGGAATGTTTAGTTTTATTCTTTCAGACCATGCTTTTTTGCCAGAGGATGCCAGGCTGCCTTGTCTTGATGACTTCCACTTGCCTTGATGACTTGTACACTTAGGTTGGGGGCTGTCTTTCTAAAATTTTGATTCTGTGCCTTCAAACTTAGATCTGTACTAACCAGGACGTGATTTTTGCTATGCTCTGCATGAAGTGCCACAGTGCTGGTGATACAATACAGAGAACTATTCTTGTCCCTGCTTTCTCATGCATGGAGGCAGAACATTAATGTGGGCAGGTAACTGATCAGACTTTCCATGAGGACTACAGGATAATCAGGAAGTCCTCATTTGCTACTTTCGTGTGCTTTTCCTGCTGTGTGGAGTTTTTGTTGTTGGGATTTTCTTTGTTTGTTTGTTTGGTTTTAATTATATTTTTTCAGGGATTTAAATCCTAGCATTGACACAACTGGATATTTTAGCCAGAAGAATTATGTTCACTCAGTGAATTGGCATAAATGCTAATGGCAGAAACCCCATTAGTTCCAGGGCTTTTTAAACCATCTGTGTCTTGAGATCTGGGATGCAGCTATGCTGGCAAAACTTCTCTAGTGCAGATTGGTCTTCAGTTTTCCTCCTTTTCACATTTTCCAGCTACTCTGCACCTCTTGAGCATGCCTTTCTCTTTACTTCAGTTTCTTATTGCACTGCAATGTGATTCTCTTTAAAAGCACCAGTGTTAGGCAGAATAAGTCCCAGGACAGCCTTCATGAAATCAAGTGTGTGAGCTGTGGAGATAGGGGAGAGTACATCACGTGCAAGAGTTGTGAGGAGCACTTGAGGAAGTGGAATGGCTGGGAAGGAGGGCTGCTGGAGTAACCGCTGCTTAGTGTTTGCATGTGTCTGTGTCCCACACTGGTGCAGAATTGCATTGAAATGA
The DNA here is from genome assembly GCA_013397155.1 of Irena cyanogastra. NCBI lineage: Eukaryota > Metazoa > Chordata > Aves > Passeriformes > Irenidae > Irena > Irena cyanogastra. The sequence goes on along the minus strand of VWZV01009556.1, from coordinate 418,831 downwards.
TACAAATACAGCAGCTTCCTTGAAGAACTAAGATGCATCAAGCAGCACTTGCGCGCGGTGCGGTGGAAGTCAGCTTGTGGGATTTCTGAGGTTTCTGGCCGGTTTCCTTGGCTCAGTGCGTGTCTGCAGCAGTGAGGATGAGAGGAAGGCAAACTGGAGCAGCTGCCACCAGCCCAGACTGGCAGCTGGTCTGGAGATGACTTGTGCATGGTCAGGACTGGGAGCTCAGCGAAATCTCCCGAGATCCTATTTGGCAGAGAATGACTGCCTCTGTGGTCAGCTGCCATCAAACTTGCTGAAGAATTCCTGGAAATGTTCAGCCTTGGGTGTATTTTTAGGGGTACAACACTTTCCAGAAAGCTTGTAGCAGCAGGACCGTGTAAAGTGTCCAAACACAGAAACAAGGATTTATCTTCCTTGGGAGGCTTCCTGGATCTGCCAGGTCTCTTGCTGTAGACGCTGTGATTACTAAGTCAGCTCTTAAGCTCTTTAATGCTTTGTGAACTCATTTTCATTTCTGATAGGAAAATAACAGACTGTCACACACAACTTTTTCCTTTGCATAATTCAGATGTAGTTGTGACACTTGACACATAGCACAGATGACTGTGAGTGGCTCCTTAAAATTTAAACAGATGATTCATAATTAATTAAGAAAACCAACCTTATAGTTGTCCCAGGAATTCAGTACAGATGATCATTGTCTAAGAAGATCACCCAGCTCCAGCTGATCCCCAAAATTTCTCATTGATAAAGCAGCTAAAGAATCTTGAATGATGGACTAAGGAAGTATTTCAAAGTTTTTTGCTTTTCTGTTGTTGATTTTTTTTCCTTTGAGAATCTACTGATGTTGGGTTTCTAAGATCTTTTAAAACATAATTTTGTGATTATGAAAACCTTCAGCACTGCACAGAAATTTAGGTATAACTTTGTCCTAGGGATTCTTGTAGGCAGCACTTTAGCTCTTCATTTCCTGCATAAGAAAAACCTATGCAGTTTCAAAAGAGGGTTGTGCAAATCTAACTTTTAGATTTAGATGGTAATCATAACATAAAGATGAAATAATTCTAGCAGGTGATTTCTCATTAAGTTGTATGCTGAGAAAATGAAATTTTTGTTTTTATATGATAAGAATGTTTCTTTGAAAACTTGGTGCACACTTGCAATGTATTTCAATATATTTCACGAGTGCTAAAAAAACGTCTTTGACCGTACTTGCACATGATAACATGAAATATTAGTTTGGTTGTGAAAAGAAGCATTAAACAGACTGTGTCTAATTGCCCAAATCCACAGAAGGCACATCAGTGCTCTGAACTGCTGCAGGAGAGTTCAGAAAACCTCCAGTGGATTCTCAGCAATTGCAGGCTTTCTGTGGCCCGGTTGTTTCTGAGACAGATCAAGATTGTAAGATGTACTTTCACATAATAACATGGTAAAAAGCAGGAGTAAAGGACAGAGCCAAATGGTTAAAGTGCTGATCTTCATAGACTGGAAGAGGCCTGGAAAAATCAAAGGTGAGCCCTTGCTTCTGCATGATATGGCTTCTTTGTTATGTATGGGAACAACAATATCATGCTTAGCAGTGCTGGAAATGCTGAGTTCCTTTCCCTGGGTTGCTTACCGCCCAACTGTCACATTGGGAAGCTGGAGGGTTTCCCTATGGACTAGAGCATGAAAAACTATTTTTCTACTAGGAGATTGGAAAAGACCAAATTATAACTTCAAAGCTGTCTGCTCAAAAAATGCTTTTTCAGTTTTAACCTCTGAACCTACTGAAATTTATGGAAAAAGGCTTTTAACATTTTAACATCAATGTACTGTTGACAAGCAATGAGAACTGTAGTACAGGTTCTTCCATTGTTTGCCCTTGTGTAGGTACACATGCATATTGCATTTATATTTTTCTCCATCACTTCTGTGTTTTCTATTTTAAGAAGTCATAATTGAAAACTACATTTCCTTAGTGTTCAAAATGCTTCTTTGCTCCTTGAAGCTGAAGAATGTTATAATGTTAACTCTTCTGGAAAGGAGCAATGAACAGATTCAGGCAAGTGCCCACTTCTGTATAATACCTTGGGTTTTTTTTCCTCATTTCAAGCTTTCCCATTTTCAGCCACTAAATGCTGACATTACATTTTGTGAGTCTTTTTCCTCTTTGTTTCTTTATTCATGATCTTTCGGATGTGACTAGTTTGTATATACCAATTATTCCCCCTCCTAGTCCCAAGGATTAGAAGCTTTCTTAAAAAGACACAGGTGGTTATAAATGCATAAATCAGGAGGATGGGCTCTAATCAGTTGACCTCAGAATCTAAGGCTTCAAGTAAGACTGAAGAGAAATAGCCAGATCACCAGCTTTTGGAACAGGAAAAATGGATGTGGATGCCAGCTTCTGAAGAAATTATATGCATTTTTACACGGAAGCTCCATCTGTTTGTACTTGCTTAGCTCTGGGATTTGAGGTTGAAGAATTCCAGCACCATTAGCCGCAGTTCCTGGCTCTGCTGTTACTTGACCTCTATTGCAAGATTATTATCCTTTCTGATAATTCAAATGCATTATTTTAGACCCAGGCAAGCGGTCACAGTATTTTCTACCTGCAAAGAGTTTGAGTTTCTTTGTCCTCTCAGTTTCTGATAATGCCTCCTAATGAAAACAAAAAAAATCATTAGGTACTAATTTAGGCCATGCAGCAAATTTTATCCTAAAATCTTAGAATCGATTGTGTGGGAAATAACATTGTATTATACACTTACACATTTTCTTTTGATTACTGCAGTATGACATGGTTTGACCATAATATTGACTGTCAATATTCTCTATTCACTAGATAATAGGCAGCACTGCATGGAAGAAAGCTGCAAAGACATAAACATTCATTCATCAACTATTCTAGAGTCCAAATTTTAATTTGGAAAAGAACCCTATAACAAACAGCATAGGAGCTTTCAGAAAAATTGTGATTTGAGGTAGTGTTGTTGGAGGTAAAAATGCAATTCACTGAAGTCCTTGCTTCCCTATTATTTTCAGCTAGTAGTGGAAAAAATACTGCAGACCCTTAAATACCATGAATGTTTCTCCTATCTCAGGTGGAGATAAGATATTTTGTGGAAAGTAGGTGCAGAAGAGGACTGAAGAAAGAAGCAAACCCCCCCCGCCCCAGCCTAAGAAAAAACCAACCAAGTAGAAAACAACAAAAACAACCACAACAAACCAACCCCCAAAAATAAAATTTGACTATGTCTTATAACCATCAAATATGGCACAGGATCATTAGATTAACCTTTTGTTATGATGAAGAGCATTGCTGTAAGATGTTTTTCAGCTGTATTTAATGGGATCACTAGGTTTATGCTCCTTATTACATTGAAACGGATAGAGATTTTAATTTAGATAAATGGGTACCTGACATGGTCTGTTGTTGTGGGTTTTCTTTTCTATATAACTGCTGCTTTTATGTTGGCTTCTGACTTCTGTGATGATTAACTGATAATTACGTTTCCTGTAGTGAGCAGTGCTGAATTTGGGTGGCAAGAAGGAATTATGTTCTTTGTGTGGATGTTGCAGCAGGAATGGTGGAGCTGGTGTCCATGTGGGTAATCCTGGATAAAAGCAGCTGCATCTGCCCAGCTCAGAGAACACAGCTGCCCTTTTTGGTTTGCCTCGGCCCGATTTAGAGAACTGTGTCAAAATGTGCCTCTTCAGGCCTGTGAAACAGATGAATCAGTTTAAATGCTAGAGGTTGTCATTCAGTTGGGAGAAGTTGATATCGGTGCCAAAACTGTTTTGGAAAGGTCCCTGTTGGATGTCAGAGCAGGACAACACAAATCAAACAACTGAGCTAGCCCCTTCCTGCCTCCCTGAACTGATTTCTGTCTTCTGTACCAGGGCACCTCTTTGCCACCTTGGCATCCACCCTGCATGCCCAGGATCCCACTTGCCCTGCAGTGTCCTGCTGGTGCCAAGCAGGGTGGTGGGATCCCTGCTGTTGCTTTGTGACTGCTAGGAAATCACATTTCATGGTGTGCTAGCAGAGCTTGGTGAGTGAATGACTTCAGTGTGTAAAATGGATAATCCAGCACTTGTGCTTCGTAAATATATTGAAAACTGTCAGCTCTGCAGATAGTTCCGAGATGGAAAGATTGAATTAATGTGTGAAATACATTTAGGCTAGAAAGTATCCAGCTCAAGTAATCTGTTACAGCTTCCAATTGTTCTTCCTTCAGTCTGAATGTGGAATACTTTAACCACATCTGTTTAATTTAATCTAAGGTTGCGTGGTGTGGAGTGCCAGTAGTGACCCCCAGGAATTTATGCAGCAGAACCACTCGAAAATAACAATGCTCAGTATTTACAGGCGTCAGCATGGTCAAAGGGTTGCACATTGCTCAAGGTAGCCTTTGCAAAGACAAGTGATGATGAGAAGCTTGGGTCTCTGGAAGAGTGAATGGCTGAAGCCTCAGGGATCTGCTATCAGCGGCACTGTGTTTGGGGGCACAGCAGGTCCTCCTTTCTTCTTCTCTCATCCCCTCCTGTTTGCATAATGAAATGCAGTGAAAAGGAGGTTTGCTCATCAGGTGCTTTGAACACAAGGCAATTATTTAGCAGTCCTTTTCCCCCAGTAATTCCTTTATAGCTGGAAAATATAGATGCACTCCAGCTGGGGCTCCTTGCCCTGTGCCAGTGACGGTCTCATACACGTTTTTCTATGTCTGGTGAACAATTGACAGATCGAGGCTTAGGGTATGTAAGCCTTAATAGGTTTTAAGATAAGAACTGTTTGATTGTTACTTAATAATGTATTTTTTCAGCCTAATATGATTAAAAATCTTTTACTGCCATGATAGTTGTTACAGAATACCCAGTAGGACAACATTGAGTTGTCTTTGAATTACAAGAAGTTGATGTTATTGTGGCTCTTCTTTTGCTAACGTGTAAGAGTAGGGAAGAGGTGCTTTTGACCTTTTTTTCAACTGCTGCGAGTGTGCTTTCTTGAGTTTTTGTGTGGGTGGGAAATATGCCTGAGAAGGAAGCTGGGCTGCGTCAGTGACAGCATTGTGCTAACAGAAGTCTGCAGAATAATTGCTGATACATCCGTTTAGGAAATTGGTGGCAGGGGGCTCTTCATTTGCTTGACTCTGTAGCACGACAAAGTTATTTTCCAGTCTGGAACTGAAGGAAGTATTTGGATTTTTGACTGCCACTGTATGAGAGATTCATAAGAACAATAATGTAAAATAAAGTAACAGCAGTTACTTCTTCAGGTTTCTTCATCTCCATGTGTTGGCTGTATCGCAGGTTGCTAATAAAAGTGGTGTTATAGATTGCAGTGGCTTATATGTGGGAATAGGTCTTTTTATATTCTCAGTTCACCATGGATGATGTTTACTGCATTTGCACTTTTAAAGGCAGTTATGTAAAACCAGCAAAAGGTGTGTCAGAGGAAAGGCAATTGACTTTGAAAAGTTTTCATAAGCTGTGTTATTAAGTATTTATCTGTGGGGTCTCAGAGCAGGTATCTGAAAAGTAACTGCCTTTAAGAATGTCACAAATGCTGCTTGGGACTGCTGGGAGAGCACTATTTGGATCATTTACCTATCAAAACAAGAGACTGATGAGCACAGGCACTTTGTTCTGTCTACAGTAAAAATGTCAGTCTGAGCAGTTCTTGCCATTTCAAGCCTTCGCTTTTCATTTAAAATTCTACTGTTGTTTGATCAGAACATTAAAGTCTTGCTCAAATTCTGTGTCCTGTTCAATCAGGAGATTTTTTTTTTTATTCCTGTATGCATGCTACAGATTCTAGAGAACTAACAATTCATTTGGTAGGGAGTGAGGAGTCCACATGCCTCCTTCTGGACCTGGTTTTGTGTGGTTAGAAATTATATTGTATTGGCTATAAAGAAGCTTTTAGTGCTAATGCTGTAGTCATATATAGGAGAGTTTTTGAAAAGACAACAACCATACTGCCTGTATTTACTGACTTTAGCCAAAAGTCATAGATTCAGCTTCCTGCTTTTCCTGAAGCTCTGTTTATGACCAGAGAACAGCTCATAAAGATGTCCTGTTCTCCATGAAACTGGATAAAAACCCTCATGCATCAATTTCTTGAGAAACTCTTTCAACATCTAGGTGATTGCCTGCGTACCTTTAAAGAACATTTCATCTTGCCTAGATATTTAAATCAAATGAGTCTCAACCTTAGGAAATGTTACACTGTGGTACCTTGCTAAGTATCTAAAATTGAAGTGATTTTGAGGAATTAAATGTGGTTAAATAGTATTTTCCTATTCTGCTATATTGCAAACGGTATGTCAGGGACTGTATTTTTTAAATTGTATTTTTAAAACTTAATGGTGCACCTTTTTCTCTAGGCTCTACTGCAATTTTCCTACTTGTACATAAGGAGTTAATGAAATAAACCTTCTCTATCAAGGAGATGTAACCCTTCCTTCAGCACATAGAATTATGACACTAATAATGAGTGGCAATGGAAAATTCACATACATATTAATTTAATTACCCTTTTTTGTCTTTGGACATCTGGATTGCCAACAACACACGGCACTAAAATTGGTTTTTGGGTTACTTTATTTTATTAATCATTTAGATGTTTGATAATACTAGCAGTAGAGTTCTATGAGTAGGGAGAGAAGTTGAATATTTCCTGGCACCCCATTTCCTTCCTCATCTGCTAGAAACACAGACGCTAGCAAAGTTAAAGACAAGATTTTTACCTTTCTGCTCTAGCTGCAAAGAAATGTAAAAAAAAGGATGACTTAATGCCCCAGGAGGGGTCGAATAAGTACTTTCCTTTTGCTCTAGTGGCAAAAATGTCTTGAAGTAAAGCCAAGATCAGTCCCCTGTTTCCTAGAGCTTTTAGAATATCTTTCCGTGCAATTTGACCAAATGCTCCCATTTGGCTGCCTTTCCCAATCCATACCCCTTGGCAGCAGCGTGTTGGTCGCATTTTCCCTGCCAATCTCTGCACAGTCTGCAAGCAGTCTGAGCCATGAGCACTGTCCATTAGTTCTGCAGCAGAGAACCCAGCAGCAAATCCTTCCTGATGCATCTCCTGGGGAGGAGATTTGCTTCTTGGGTCCGCTGCTTCTGATCCGTCCGGTAGAAATCCAGCCTAAGCGCACTGAAAGGTTACAGAGGACTTTGTCAGCTCTTGCTTGCACTTCGTGGGGTGATTTATTAAGCCTCAAGAGCCATTTGGAAGTGTAATGGGTGTCCAGGATGCTGAAAAGCTGTCGAGACTAGGAGCTTACCATTAAGAATGACATACTGGTTTCAGCGGCATTTGCATTTATAAGGTTTTTTTACCTTGAAGCAATTATGGTTTCATCCAGGTGTGGTAACGTAGAAAGGTTTTTGAAGGTGCAAGCTGGAGCCCAGGGTGCAAGCACTTTGCACCAGTCCTTGGGAGCCTTGAAGGGTGCACAAGGTGAGCTGAAACCAAATGCTGATTGATCCTGTTAACTGATCCATCACAATCCCCCTGCCAAAAGGTGCCTCCTTCCAGGAGAAGTGCCTTCCATCCAAGTGCCTTAAACACCTAAAGCAGGGATTCAGACATGGCAAATCAACACGTTCACCATGACTTGCATAAGGCTGCAGTAATTTTCTTAGTTGCTAGTGAACAAGAGATCTGAGTATAAATAACTTAAAGACAATTTAGCTGGCCAGCAGCTGTAAACTTCTCCCCAAGTAACGCCAAAATTCTTTGACTAAGTACTTCTTGGTGCGCTTCAGCATAACAAGACAGAAGGAGGCTCTTGGGTTCCCTTCTAGCCAAGGCAGAGCTATAGGTGGAGGATCTCTTACACAAAAAGATGTAGCTCAAGGAAGGACAACTCCAGAAAAGGTGTATCCATGAAAGACAATTTCTGTAGAATTTCTTTCCATGTATTCTCTAGTAAGAAAATATTTCTTTTTCAGAAACAAGAGTGTGGCTGAAAATAAGTCTGTTGCCCTTTGAAGTGCAGTTGTTATTATCATGCCAGTCTCCTCCTTTTCAAATTAGCTTGGTACTTAACTTGAAAGTTGATCCCTTTTCCATTTCACATGGCTGAAGTTAAACTGTGGCACATATTTGATTCCACAGCTGTTGGCAAGAGCTATTGTTTGGAAGCAGTGGGACCAGAAATGACACTTTTCTGCTAATGATGGCAGATGACCCAGCTCCATATGCAGCATCACCAGTGTTGTTCCTAGGGTAGATTATCCTTGCCACAAAGGGATCTGGCTTTATCTTTAGTGTACTTGGCACCTCAAGAAGCAATGGAAGCAGGTGAAGTTCAGGAAGGAAAGTTGGACTAATCCATGTAGTTGGTAGGCTGTCTTCAAGCATATTTTATATTGTCAGCTTCCTCTCTTAGGCTGAGCTTTTCCTTCATGCTTTACCCTGAGTGATCTTGTGTTTCTTGGCAGAAACTACACGGAGGATTAAAAGTAATAGCACTTTTTTTCTGTTGGAGAAAGGCATCCCTAGGCCTTAAGCTCTTGGTAGCGGAGAATGATCCACAGCTGATGTTTATTCTGACACTGCAGTACTTTACTTGAGTGTAGGGACAAAATAAAACTGGTCTGTATCTGTCTTTGCACTGATGACACTGGACCTGGGGACTGGGAAAGTCAGATAGCTCCCAAAGTGGCCTCTCTGTTCCCTCTGGGAAATTGCCATTCATAAACTGGAGAGGAATGGTCCTAGCAGCCACTCCTGTTATAAATCCCAAAGAGACAAGCTTCAGGGGGCACCCTGTCTCCTTGCCAGTGCTGGTCAAAAGGATGAAATGCAGTCACTCAGGAGGTGTATGAGAGTGACAGCTGCCTCATGCACCTCTAGCATGGCTGGAGGTGGTGTTTGTCTTCCCACTCCTCCTTCATCTGTGAACTGTGGCTTGAAAACCCCACGAGGAAGCTTGGAGAAGCTTTTCTCCCACAAGGGCCTTCTGCTGTGTTAAAAATTTTAAAAAGTACCATGCTGGAGCATTAGAGAGCAAGCTGGAAGTAAATTACGACAAATCAATTAGCTACAAGTGCTATTCAGAGAGTGTTTTGGATTGAAAGAAGCACCTAGGAACGTGAAATATTCTGTCAAATCATTGAACGTAAGGGTAATGAATGCAGGAAGTCCATTTTAGTACACATGTTCAGCTACATTAATTAGAGCAAACTGATGGTTTTCTTCTGCTGGGAAATGTTGAGTCTGTACTCTCAAAAGAAAATCGGCTCTTTAGAGGGAAAACTCTCCAGGCAGGTTATTGTGTACAGGCTCCACTTAAGACTGTGTGAGATTTCACTACTCATGTGTCATACTCTGCATTGGGAGCACTGGGGGAAAATAACATTTTAAACTGCAAATGGTGGGATTTAACTGACTAAATGCATCCATCTAGTCCTTAATTGTCACCTCACACAAGGAAGCAGTCATCTCCAGGGCAGAGTTATTCTCAGCCTGAAGTAGCTGTCTCAGTTGAGTCAGGTGAATTATGCCTGGGGGTGCTTATTTCTCCCCACTGATTGTAAAGGGAGCCTGAGAAGACTGACTCAGGTGTAGAAGTGTGCAGTGTGGCCCCCTAGAGCTAAAGGAGACCAACCCTGCCCAGGAGAGCAACAGTAGAAAGTCAACAGATAAGATTTCCAAGCAGAACATTTGTCATTCCATTGCAGTGTTACACAGTGGCCAGAGAGCACATGGCATGAAAATTTCAGAGCTGCAGTGGTTCATCAGTGGAGATAACCAACAGAGCAGGGCATGCAAGGAGCATTTTTTAGGATGTTTGTAGTAATGTCAACATTGAGATGACCTCTGCTGGGGAATTTTTCCCCTTGGGGTTCACCAGCTCTCTTTACACCCTTATAAAAGGCAACTCAGAGGAAAAGCAAGAGAACTTAGGATTCATCTCATTTCAGCCTGTTTGTGTTGCTCTTAGAAGATAGGTACTTTCCTGTAATACTTCTGTTATTAAAATTCTCCTTTTCCCTCTCTCTTCTAGCTGGAAAACTGTATGTGGTGCTACTTGGATTTTATCTTATTGGCAATAATCAGTTTCTCATAAACGAGAATATGGGAATATGAGATGTGAGGTAATGGCCCAATTTATGGAACTAAAGAACTTTCAGTGAGTCTTCAACAACGTAATTACAGTCTAAAAGAATTTATGTATTTATAAAATGTGCCATGGACATAGGGATGTGTTGAGGGCCTGTGTCTAGAACAGCAAAAGTTGCCTATTTCCCTATATTAAACTATAAAAGCACTTCTAACTTCAAGGACATGGAACTGCAACCTGCTAAATATATATTTTTTTGGAACCAATATGTGTCTCTATAAAGACAATGAATTGTGACTGCCTTCTCATCTTGTGCAAAGAACAATAAGTCTTAGAAGGCAGAAGCTTTAAAGATTGGTACTTAATTAGAAAGTGTCCTAAATGAAAAGTCAGCATTTTAATAAATTTCCTCTAGGATGAAAGAAATGTCTCTCAAAGGAAATTGCAGCAGATGTGTGAGTATTTGGGATCACTGGGGAGACCTTGGCATTTGAAGGCAGAGAACTTTAACTGTGAAGCGTTTGCTTGGTAGTTTTGAAGTGTCTGTGTGCAAACACTGTGTATGCCTAACATTGAAAAATGTCTATAAAGACATAGATATATAGAGGTTTTTATACACACTAAAAAATCCCAAAACAGCTCCCTCCAAATACAGGAATAGGCATCTTTCTGAGTAGCACTGGTGGGTGGGAGGGAAGGTGGTAGCAGAAGTTGTTTTAGGGGTTTGTGAGGAAACAGCACAGCCTGAAAAGGACAACTGGAGCCAAAATGGGAGCCCTGCATAAAATGGGAATCCTGCATAAAATTACCCTTTCCTGCCTCCTTTGCTGCTGGTGGGACTTCAGAGAGTTTAGTGCATGCCATGGGTCCTTGACAAAGCAAAAGCTGTCAGGGATGGAGGAGAGTGGGGAGTCTCCTTCCAGCAGCTGTTCCCTGGACCTCTTGGATACCACGGCTTGGTGTCCCCAGCTCCTGGATTCCAGCCTGCCCTGGGCCAGGTGGGATGCAGTGAGGCAGTGCCTGTTCCCTGTCCCCTGCTACCCCCACCTGCTGTGCCCACAGCATTTTGGGGAAGTCATAATGGAGCAGGCTGGGAGCCATCCTCCCCATGTGGGTTTTGGTTACCTCACCCTTCCCACACTAATACCATTGGGAGTAATTTCCAGTAACTCTCACATCCTTCCTCCTAAGTGATCCATGAATAACTTGGAAAAGCTCCTTTGGGCCATTATTTTACAGTGGCAGCTGTGAGTGATGCCGCTGTGGAAAGCTGGTGCACAGTGTCTTGCACTCTCTTTATGACCCAGCTCATCCAATATTCTGGTGCTTGCAATGGGCTTCAAGGGACTTTGGTGTCTAATCTGTGTTTGAAGTCATGTTTGTTCCTAGCATTTTTTGTAATTGAACAATTACAGAAAGTTACTTTTGGTAATGTAGGCTGCTAGACTGCCTTCCTGGTAGTTTTAGATCAGTTAATACTAATTTTCTTAAATCAGTGTAAAATTTGTTAAGTCAAACAACATCCTGTATGAGTTTATTACTCAGTTCAGACAGAAGTATTTTATAAACTCCTCTACAGGAAATGTCCAATTGAGTTGTTAAAATTTCTTGCCAGGTTCAAAATTATATTAACTGTTTTACCAGCATAACAGGGGATTGTTGAAGAAACATCTGTTGTGAATGGCTTATCAAATTTTTACTCCCTCATCATCAGATTAGTTTGTTGTCTTGTTCATTCAGTTGTGCTGCCTGACAATTTACTGCAATTTTCTGCTCATTTTCTTTGACCTAGGGCTTGGGATTTGAAGATTGTAAGTACTAGGCTAGTAGGAAGCATTGGTTTAGTAGGAGAAATATAAATATTTGCTGCATCATAGCACTTTTGATAATATTTGTTAGCAGAAGACTTTTCTTCATTATCAAGTAATGCAATGAATGTTTCTATCTGATAAGAGTTCTCAAATTGCTGCTCCATACATCCTCAAGCTCCTGCATTGCAATGACAACTTTGTATTATGAGGAAGGAGAAATTTGGGACTTACTGTGCAGTTATTTTGCATTTAGAAAGGATGGCTGGCAGGCATTTCTAAGACCTGTGCACCTAGAAACAGAGGAAGTTTCACATTTCACAGTATCACTGCACACCTTGCTGTACCTGAGCAGCAGCCTCTGTTTGGCCTTCCTCAAACTGGTTAGCTCCTCCAAAACGTTCCTAGAATTGCCTGCCCTCAGGAGTCAACAATCAAGTGGGTGCTCTCAACCAACACTGGAATACCGATGTTAATTTTCCTTACTTTGCATATATATATTTATATAAATATAGGAATATATATATATATATGCACACATATAAAACTTGTCTTATGAACTTTCCGTGAATTCCCTGCTGATTTTGAGAATTACAGGATGATGAAGGCCCTCTCCAGACATTCTTTTCCTTAGAGAACAGTCCAGTCCTCTAGAATTCCATCCAGGATACTGCAGTGCAGTGCAAATGAGCAACAGTTTCTGCAATAATCATATTAGTTCTGCAATAATAGTATTGGTTCATTAATAGAATATCAAGTCTCTAATTATCTTATTCTCTCTATTTCAAATCCCATAAACCTCATTTGTACAAGAAAGCTGATTAGCAAAATGCTGCAGCATGAAGCTCTAACAGCACAACAATAAATGTGTTACACATTTTCTTAGTAATGCCTTTTTTTTGGTGATAAATACCTAGCTATTTTTAAAGCAACAATTACAAGACTTATTGCTTTAATTTTTTGTGGGAAGTACTAAAGGATGAACAATTTCATTGATATAATGAATATAACCTCACATACAGATAATGCTAAATGATTGGGGAGAGCAAGATTATTTGAAAGATTTTGTGTGTGTGTATACAAAGTAAGTGATCCTTGAGGACAAATAAGGAGAGAAATTTGCTAAGGAAGCATGTTTTACTGGCTTGATGATTTTTTTTAATTTGCTGGACTAATGGTTTAGGCGATCCATTAGGTATCTAATGGAAATGTTTAAAACAACTATTTTTAAAAGACATTTTCAGTAGTAAGCTAAGTCGAGTACAAATACAGTATGCAAAGCTGTTAATAGAGTTCATGTGGTACACAGCAAGTTTGGAAACCCAAACTCCATCCCCTGCATGCCTATGTTTAGAGCAGGTCAGTGCAGTGTTTCTAAATCTGAGCACATTGATACTATTCAGAACTAGAACAAAAGAGTGAAATAAGACAGAACTTGCTCATTCTTTGAAAAAAAATTGCAGAAGTTCCTTAACAGAAGAAATCACATAGCTTATGCTTAGAACAGAGCACAAAGAAATGTGGGGGTTGTGACTGACAGGTTTCAGTCTTGAAAATGGTAAAAGTTTGAACATCTTTCAAAAAAGAAAGTAAGAATGGTTGAATCATGCTGTTTTGCCTGTCTTTTTCATGATAGCCAGCTTGAGCTGCAGAACTAGATGTAGCTGTTTATAGTGCTTTTTAAAGGGGAATGGAGTATATGCACATAATGCTTTAAATATTTCTTTCTCTCTCTGGGGATACTAAAGTGGCCATTTTGGGAAGAAACAAAAAAAGGATAAAATTCTAAGTCTCTTCCTTCTTCAGAGAAGCACTTGTTAAAAATAACCATTACACTTCTTCCTCAGAAATTCTAAAATCTGAGTGGCTTTGCCTAGCATTCACATCACTGCAGTCTCAGCAAGCACAGGTGCAAATCTGCAGCACAAAGGCCAGTCTCCCTGGGAATGCTGCTGTCCTGTGTTTCCTCCCCAGCCCTTCCTGCTTGTCAGACTGCACTTCTCACACAGAAATTTCTTCAGTGTTACATGAGCTGCATTTCAGAGGAGCATTTAGAAGAGCAGAACAAACACGGGTGATGCCTTTCTGGAGGCCTCTGGGGGAAAAAAGCTGATGAACCACAGCCTTCCTCTCCATGCAGCTGGTGGTAGCAGCCAGCCCAGGGTGCACTAGCTGTGTTTGCCTCTGGCAGAGACAAACTGGACATCCTTGGCAGCCTCATGTCCTAGCACAATGGGGATACTTAAAGTTACAGCTGGCTGTGCCTTGCTGTGGGTCAGTAAGAGAGGCAGGAATAACAACACAGATCTCTGAGCTGATGCTCAGAGCTTTAATGACCAAGTGGCCAAGCAGCCAGAAACTTCTATAGAGCTTGACTGAAATGTGTTCTCTTCCTATCTTGGCCCTAAAGAGTTGGGAGAATGGAAAGACAAGGTGCTACTGAGAAAATAGGAAATGTAAAAGGTGATGAATGCTTCTTGTTCGTTGGTTTTTTGAAATGTGATGAGACAGTTGCCATAGAAATGCTGTTCTCTGCTCCATACAATGGGGGCCAATTCCAGGAAGCCATTGACAGCTGTCACAAACAGCTTTCCATGAATTTAAATATCTCAGAGTAATGTAAAGGGAAGTAAGTCCTTGTGTTTCCTTATAGATCAGATGCTGTAAGTTTTGCTTTTACTTAGGGGAAAATGACTGAGCAGAGCATCAGCTGTTACACATGGTCTGCAAAGTGGATGTAACTGCAGTTTGGTTTTGCTGTAAACAAATAACAGCATTATGTGTGCCAGAAAGAAATTAACTTGCATCTTTTAAGATTGTTTTGATAGACCACAACTTGCAACTATCTTGATTTACACTCCCAGACTATAAAGCTACACAAATTAATTTGTTTCAGAAGACAGTTTTGGCAGTATGAAACAATATACTCCATAAGAATAAAGCACTCAGTAAGAAACAGTTTTCAGCTGTAAATAGTTTAGGATATCTGAACCATTATGAATACAACTAGTAAGTGTATTATGAAAGGTCATTTAGCAAGGAAGAGGCTTCTTAGTTGCTTTTGTGGCCAACATTCCTTATCCCAGTTGTGTGCTCAGATACTGAAGGAGGTAACAGCAGCTGGGGGAGAGCACTGAGCATGTAGTATGAGCTTCTAGTCTACTTTTTTGGATTATCACTTTGTTCTGCAGGCCTCAGTTGAAAGCAAATTCCTTTGGGCAGAAGTTACTCATCAGGGCAGTCAAAGTTGAGCTGCCTCAGGGGAGGAAGAATGACCCATACCAAACAGACTGTTGGCTGTTTGTTACAGAAACAATGTGTAAGAAAATGAAGGTTCTAAAAGTGTTTTGCAGATGAGAGAGGCAATTCATGTATACATTCAGTAGCTCATGCTATTTACAAAATTTTGGTGGTCAGGCGTTATGCTTGTAAGAATTTGTTTCTTTTATTACGAGATGAGAAAGATATGAAAATGAAATTATTTTATGTAAGCAAATCCCTCTATGGAAGACTAGACTCTGTTACAAATGAAGATAGGGCCAGTCCATTTTCTTTTCCCCAGAGTTTTCTGGACTGGAACAGCATCCTTAAACAGCCTTGTAGTAATTTAAAAACTGAGACTGAGTTAACCTTTTTAGAGAGACTTGTTGCTTTCCTTTTCTGATAGTTAAATTTGGGTATGCAAAAAGACAAGCCTGTAGTAATTACTTGTAAAATTTATCTGTCCAGGTGAATGTGTTATGTAATCTACAGACAGAGCGCTTACTAAAAACTGCAGATGGAGGATTGTTACTTTGCTTCTCTTGCACTGCCCTTCCAGTCTGAAGGGACCTCTCTGGCCCATCACATCTTAAAAATTGAGAGTAGGATAGCTGCAGGCTAATTTATTAATTAATGGGAAGACTAAGTCTATGCAAGAGTCTAGGTCAGAGATTTAGTGTTCCATTTTCCTTTTCATGGAATCTGTCCAACACTACAAATTGCCAAAATATTCACAGCTACTCTGATGGGGAAGAAAGAGCTTAGCAGCAAGACAGCACCCAATCCACCCTCGGGGCACAGTGATCTGGCACTTGTCTTGCTCCAAGGCCTCTGTGGATCCAGCAGGTGAGCATCACAACCTTCATCTCAGACTCAGTGCCTCCCCCAGGTCCTGCTGGCAGGGTTTCGATTCGCTCTGGCTCTGCTCTGCTTGTTATTAATCCTTGCTGTGCAGCAAAGGTGCAAGGAGAGCCTGCTCAAGTCCTAAGGGGGCAGGGAGGATAGTTAATGATCCCCTGTGCTAGAACTGGCTGAGGAGAAATGAGCATCACCCCATGGGCTACAGATGCTGTACTGGGAGCCTGGGGAACAAGGGGGTCCCAAACTGGCTGGGAACCAAGGAGATTCAAGGTGCAGATCTCTGATTGAGGGCTGTGGTCATCCCTTCTGAAGGGACACGATTGCTCAGCACTTTGCGTCTCGGGGAACTTGCCAAGCTCTTGTTCATTATAGGACAAACTTAATTTGGCACTACTGACTGCCAGAAGCCTGAAGTCACTCTGAGGTTTAGTCCTCTGTTTCCTGCAGCTACTGTAAACAAATATGTGCTGTCTGCTGAGAGCATCATGTACTTGTTCAGCATTAGACTTACAGACAGCTTTGTTCTTGGAGCAGTTCTTTTATTCATCATTGTATAAGAATTTGCAAACCTATTTTCTCAACATCAGTGCTGATCCTGTTCTTGCTTTTCCATCTCTGATTTGTTGAATATCGTTAATCTTGGCAGGATTCAATTGCTTGAAATAACCATATTGTCTATCCTGAAATGGCCTACTGTGAGGCTTCAAATTTGAGGGCTCTTAGAGCTGCAGCTTAATTTGCATGATGCTGCTAGCATTTTGAAAGTATTTATTTCAGTTTGTAAACATTTGTGCTTTGATGAATGGCAATCTATTGTCAACAATCCTGCACCTTTTTACTTCTCTGCTTTCACAACCAGAAACAGAACAGATTTTACCCACACAGTATGTGACTTTTTTCTTTTTAAAAACATATATTTTGTTCCATTCTGCTGAAATGGAGGAAACTTCTGCCACTGGCTGTGTGGATCTGGCAGCAGTACCATCCACCTGTGGACAAAAGAAATGCAACCTTTCTTGAAGCATGGTGAATGCATGTGAATGCACCACAGCATGAGGCTGTCTCATTTATGTCACTGCCCTTAGGAACCAAACCACTAGAAATAGCAAGGACTTTACTGAAGAGGTGCTGCAAGCATGTTCTTCCTGCAATCCACAGCCTGTGCTATGAGATGGAGCTCCATAGGGATCCTTTCCTTCCCATACTTTCCTGAATATTGAAACTTGAACCTGCTTGGACAAATTTCCCTCTTTATGTGCTTGAACCTTTTCTTCTTATGGTGATTTCTCCCCTCCCTGGAGGGAGAGGCAGTAAATCTACAGCAGATTTATGGCCTTCAGTCAGCCAAGGACAGGCTGATACACTGAAACCACTGTGATCTCCTAGAAAACATGGCAGGGGAATCTATTGAGCCTTGTAAAGCACACAGCTGTCTTCTCTTAGAGAGGAGAAAGTCTTTTGGCTTGTGAAACCTTTGGAAATGAAGGATAAAGAGCAGTAAAAGTTGCTCAATTTCTGTGTTCTGGAAAGTCAGGTAGATTTTTAAACTTTTTAAAGTAAATCAGTCACCTTTATATCTCTGCCTCTAAGTCATTGGAATGGAAAATATCCTAAACAATGCTTACATAATGTTGCAAGATTTCTTATTCCCAACTCATTAAATGTTGTTTTGTTCTCTGACAACCTATGCCTCCAGTAAAAAATTCCTCCTTTGGGAATGTCACAGACTGTGCAGAGTGCAGGGCACAGTCCCTGAAGCGGATGTGTCTAAGTCTGAATTTACAGAGACTGATATTCCAGTTGGCGTGGGTGGTGTGTCAAAAACCTCAGGTGGGAAGCAGAAGCAGTATCACTGTAATGTCTTGGTGATGGATTTGGAAGTCTCTGCTACCAGCCTGGTTACAGCAAGAGCATCAGCATTCTGAATTAAATTGCTTGAGTCATACCAGAATGTATCAAGAAAGATTAATTCCTGTCCAAGAATACCTGATAGGTGATGGGGTTTGAAATTTTTATTTATTAAAAAAACAAACCCCAACCAAAATCAAACATCTCCCCTTTCCCTCTCAGCCAGTCCCTTGTCTGTTTTTTTTATTTTGCTGTAGCTCAAGACCCAACACCATGCATTCTGTGGTGAAAAATGTTACTGATATTACGTGAAGATAATTACTGTTTTCAGTGCTGCTTGGAGCATTTAATTTCATGTTCAATACAAATGAAACAAACTGCTTTCACAAAATAACTTCAGTTTCTTCCCTTTGTGTTTCTGTGGAGGAAATCTCCATCTCTTTCTGGATTATCTCTTCTCTTCAAAGAATACTTTTGCCCTTGCTAAAAGTCCCTATGAGGATTGACCCTGACTTAAGGGAATACTGAGTGGGAGACTGTAACAGAACTGAGTTAGAGATTCTTTACTTTTAAATATCAGAAAGTAACAGAACAGGAGGTTGCTTGAAATCCCTTGTTAATCTGTTAGTCCACCGATA
Source organism: Irena cyanogastra (assembly GCA_013397155.1). Lineage (NCBI taxonomy): Eukaryota > Metazoa > Chordata > Aves > Passeriformes > Irenidae > Irena > Irena cyanogastra. The sequence goes on along the minus strand of VWZV01009556.1, from coordinate 400,351 downwards.
AAGTGGTTAATGATATTCATGAAATTCATGATACTTGTGATAATGAGTGATTATTTGTCCTTTACCATTAAAGGCACAGTGTAGCTACTTGCTGCATGGATTTACAATCTGCCTTGCAAAGGGCAAGCCCCAAAGGGGCTACATTTCAATGAATTGGAAGAAAAGGAAAAGGACAGGTAGATGTGCAACACTTCTGTACCTTTTTGGTTTCAAGTGCAACTTTCTGAGTAAAAGGCCCTCTGACCATTGCAGCTGACAGCTCTCAGCCCCAGTTTACCATCTCCTTAAACTGAGTCAGTGGTGATTGCAGGCATCTGAAGAAGAACTATATGGTTCAGTATCTTGCTCTAGAATATTGCCTCAACTTTGAAATATTCTTTTAAAGCAGCAACTTTTGACTTTTTTATGGCAATTCTAGAAAATTGTAGAGAGTAATGGCAAAGTTATGACAAAGCCTGAAAGGCAACAAAACTGAAATGATAAGCAGGCATATAACTTAGAAAATTGTCTTCTTTCTCCTTTGGTGTCATAACAACTCTTTCTTGTAGTTTTGGTAGAAAAGAGATCATGAGAGGCTGGCAGATACAAGTCTTCCAGCATGCAAAATGTTTCTAGCACCAGGTAGGGCTTCATCTATCTGCTGCAAGATCTGGAGCCCAGATTGTCTATGGTTAATCCTAATTTCACAGGTAGACAAGGCACAAGAAGGGAAAAGAGAGCTGACCTGAGTTTTGTTGTGAGCAGGGTGAGGTGAACGCTGAATTCTGCCTTAGGGTATGACAAAAAGAAAACGGAATTTTTTGTAATTTTAAGATTGTTAGTTTGGGTTCTTGGGCAGTAGATGGCCTGGTAGCTCAGTGGTTTATCTGTCCTGCATTGGTTTCGTGCTTTGCTGAACTATTGTCGAGCTTCTGCTCTTGTGCAGGGCCCAGATTTCTTCAAAATTATCATTAAACAACACCTGTCTGCTGCTTGGAGATTCTGTGTGCTCAGTAAATCAGTAGGTAGACTGTAGAACTTTATTAAGACTTAGGTCTTTGCAATGCCCTTGGTAGTTCATCACTGCTAAGCAGAAATGCAGCTGTGTAATTTCACAAAGGCCAGTTAGCCCTTTCAGAAAGATCACCAGTAGTTATGCTGATAGATCAAGTGTGGGATCTCTGGATATAAAGCATTGCTGTTCATCAGGGCATATAAAAATTTATATGGAGGGATCCTGTTGTGAAAGATTTTCCATCTGTGTTGAAGTGGGTTGGTTGTAGCTAGAATTTGATTATTTGTATCAGCACGTTTTCTAAGTGAGAAAAGCTATTTGCATGTAATACAATAATGCCTCCCACCTAACATTAACAGCAGAGACCTTCAGAGGGAAGAAAAGAGTATTTTCCCAATTTTTACTACCTGTTGCTCATGGTGATATCTCTAGCTACAGGCTTGTCTTGTTAATTAATTGAATTATTTAATGGAATGATTTATTTAGTGAAGACAAAATTAGTATTTTTGTCTCTGGCAGCCGTAGGGCTTGGAAGAACAGTCAAGGTATTTTTCCTGATCTTTCAGTGCTTTATCCAAGACCACGCTTCCTGTATACTAGGTAAAAACTGATGGAGAAATCTGATTTCTTTCTTTTGTAGTGCTTACTTCATAGTCCACAGAAACTTCTCTTCACAGGCCTTTTGGTTCTTTCTCCCTGCAGTGGTATCCCCATAAAAGATCAGGATTTTGCTACAGCTCTGAATGAGCCTCATGAAATTGTTTAGAAAGGTGCATGTTGCCCTATATGTTATTGTGTGTGAGCCAGAACTCTAGTGTATGCATTTTGTGGGCATTTGTTCACTGTTTATAGTGCTTGTCTGCACTGATAGTGTGAGAAACTGACGTTGGCTCAGCAGAAAGTCCTTCTGGGTTTGTGTGCTGCTGCTGCTTCCCGTGCCTCTGGCTGAACAGCCCCCTCACTTCCATCTCCCAGGCTGTCCCAGTAAAAATGTGTGAGCTGCCTTTCTCACCCCGGAGCCCTTTCCTCTCTAAAGCGTGCACAACCACAACAGCGTCTTGCAGAGGCACCTCGTCACTTGTAATTTATCCTTTCTTCCACAAGGAGCAACGCTGCTAAGTCCTTTAACTGGGGATTAATCTTTCTGTCTTTTACTCTTTGAGTTGCTGCCAATCAACTATTATTTATAAAACAAGCTCTTGGGTGATGATGGCAGATCTCATAAGTCACTGCTCAGTTTCTGCCCTACCTTACTGAGACTGCTGGCATAAATTCAAGTACGTTCAGCTACTCATTTCTAATTTGGTCAGTACAGAACAATTTTATTCCCATATTACTGCCCATACTGGCACATCCAAGCGAGCAACCAATTGCCCCTTCATTTACCTTCTACAGCTGTACAGGTCAGAAACAGAGGGCAGGGGTTACCCTCCTGTGATATCCTGAGAGGTTATTCAGAAATGCTATTCTACCCTGCAGTTCTTAAAAATAGGAGCACTACTACTGAGATCTACCCTAGGAGAACTGTGTGGGTTTTGGGGGAGAAGGGGGTCTGAATCTGAGAAATGAAGGCTGATCATTTTGGAGATGCTAACAATGAGCTTCAGCAGTATTTTTATGGAATGGCCTTTATAGCTCATTCCTTTCTTTGCCTCTGAAGCTCTTGCAGTATCGCTGATAAAATCTTCATACCACGCTAGTCCCAAGAGAGATGTAGGAGCAAGGAGACAGGTATGTATTGTTTAATCTGTGGTTTGCACCATGCTTCATTCAATCTCTCATATGACATGGGTGGTCAGTGTTGTGTTAGTCACAAAGCCTTGTGCCAAGGTGAGCCTTGCCAATTTTGGATGCTTATGCAATGAATACTGGGTAAGTCGCTTGAACTTCCAAAACTTTCTGAGGAGCAAGGTCTCTTTGGGATGTCATATATTGTAGTTCATGCTTTAAGCTAAGTCTAATAGCCTGAAATACCTTCTCTTACTGTTTTGCAACATTCCTGGATCTGGTGTTATCCAAGTGATGCAGAAATACAACCCCCTCCCCCCCCCAAAAAAATGGGAGAGGACTGTGAGGATTCTATTAAATAAACCTCTGAATGTGTTCAAAAAAACTTCAACTAAATCCCTTCCTCCCCCCCCCACCCCTGCAAACAATAAAAAAAAATACTGCCAAAGACTTGAGACCTACAGTAACCACTCACACGATGTCTAGGTCTATTTTGCTAACCATCCCCCATGCTTAGTTTGTTCCCCAGCCTGCAATAACCAACTTGAAATTTACTGCCACCACTAACTTCCTTATTATCTAGAGACTCCTAATGTAGCTGATGAATACCTGTATTCTGTGCCACATTGTTTTCAAAGGCTTTCTTTTTCCTGTTGCAAGGTGTGAGGCTGATCCTACAGATTCTCACTTTGAAGCCCTGTTTGTAATATTAATTTGGTGAAACAGGAAAGAGAGCAGCGAGCTTTTCTTTCTAACTTACACCATCCATAGAAAGGCCAAAGAGATCTGAAGGTTTGTTTGCTCCTGCAAGTTCAGAGAGGTTCATTCACACTGCTTGATTCTGTGTGGGGACACTTGTCTTACTAAAGCAATTAATAGTGAGGCTCCTGTGGAGAGTCACAGAATCACAGAGGCCTTGGTTGGATGGGCAGCTGGAAATTGCATCATCCAGCCTTCTCTTTGTAGCTGGGGGCTTGCTGACATTAGAGACCAGGTCAGCCATGGCTTTGTATTTAGGACTTTTGAAAATCCTCAATAACTGAGACATTACAAGCTCTGTGAATAGCAGTACTGCCCCGTCCTGCCAGTGAGGAAGTTTTTCCTAGTGTCCAACCTGAACCTATCGAGGCAATGTGAATGTTGTCATCCTTCATTATCTTGCCTGCCACTCTCAAAACCTGTTTGTCTTCATGATCTTTACCCTCCCTAATAGCATTTGCACTAGATCATCCTTTCTTTAGTCTAATAGATTACCAATTCTTTGAGGATGGAACAACCCCTGTTCTTCACACTCTCTCACAAGCCATGTGCCCTGAGCCCTGATCACCTCACAGACTGAACTGTCTCCATTTTCTCCACATCCATCTTGATCTCACCCTTCTTTGCAGAAGTGGCTGAAGTACTCAAGTCTGGTCTCCTCAGTGCTGACTGGATTGGGATAATAACCTCTTGACCTGCTGGACACACTTATTTTAACGAGGTCATTTGCTTTGTTTGTGACACAAGTGCAGTGTTGGTTTATATTAATCTGGCACCCACGGTAACCTCAGGACCCTTTTGGCAGGGCTAATGTCGGCCCGTTTGGTTTCCTGCCCTTGCAGGTGCCTGGGGTTTTTCTTCCCTGAGTGCATAGCTTTGCTCTTGGCTGTGTTGAACTTCATGATGTTTGTTTGCTCAGTCCTCAAATTTATGGCCAGCTCCCTTTGTGTTGAAGCTCTGTCTTTTGTCATGTCAGAAACTTCTAATCTATTATCCTAGAGGATACAAAAAAGCGCAGGCAAGTTTCTGCTGTGATTTATTCTTTTAGGGGATATTTCTCTATCCATTAACTATAGGGGGAACCATGGAAGACTTATTCCCTAAGCTATGGTTTGCTTTTGAGTGTCTTCCGCTTTAGTTTCCAGAAGTGAGAACAGTGGGAGATACAGAGAAACTAGTGTTGTATTTTCTTTTCATCCTGCTGTGCAGTGCCAAGTCTGAATGGAATGAAACAGGAGCTTTTTTTTTTTTTTTTTTTGCATGCTGTGATGTTCTTCTGCTTTGTATCTGTTCTGCCTTCCAAATATTGTGTTTCATCTTTAATGGTTATGGCACCCATTAGGCCGAGAACAGTCTTATGACTGAGCCATCTCCATGGACTGTTAGCCTCATTATGGAACCTTAACTTAATGTTCAGGCTGTCAGTGCATTAATAATTGTTTGGTATAAAATGTTGGCTTGCCTTCCTGCCTATTCTCTTTTCTTAAGGTTTCATTATTTGTAAATAGGGCAACTTGTGGCCAGTTAACCCATGGTGGGGTTTCCTTGTCACTCTTCCTGTTAACATCTGATACTCCTCAATTTTTATTGTATTTTCATCAGATCTCACTTTTATTTTATTTTAGACACTTTATTTTAGACAATAAGACCCCAATGGATATGTTTCTGTGCATATTCTTCTCTTTTAATTTTTGTAGTCTCTCTCAAGGGTTATCTGCCTTCTGCTATTGAGCATGCAGATATTATTTAGGCGTATTTAGCTTCTGCAGTAGCTTTAAACTTCTGGTTTTTTTTGCCAGCCAATCTGTAGATTACTAAAAATCTTTTAGTAGAAATGCAGATCCCCATGTGATAACTGATGTCATGCACTAGTAGTGTGGTGGGTTTGTTTTTTCCTAATTGTTTTGAGTAGATCTCTTAGAAGCTGTTCATATAAAGGTTTACAGACTCCAAGATGAAAACAACCATTTTGTTTTATCTGATGGGGAAATAGAAAAGGAATAATCCTAGGCTGTAGCTCACAGTAGAGAAAGCTGTATGGATGAGTACATGTAATATATATCTGGCTGATATTGCCTAGAGGATTTACAGCAAAACACACATTTGACTCCCTTTGTTCACTAAAGGATAAAGGGCTAATAAGCAAAACCTGGTTTTGAGAAACCACAAAGATCCTTCACTTTGATAGACGTCTTCAACAAAAACTTCCAACATGAAATCAGCATGCCTCGTTCTGTTCTATCTCAACCCGAACCTGGACTAGGTGAGAGGGACAATATTTTAATAGGACAAGAGGTGTACTGCTGTTAAGGACAGCAGAAAAAGGCACTGGGCTGATGAGTGACTGACTTGCTCTCTCTCAGCAGTAGCAGTTTCTCTTTTCAGCCACAGCCATCCTGGATGCAGCCATATGAAAAGCCCACTGCTGAGGGGGAGTGAGTGTGACATTCTCTTCTGTGGAACTCGGAGCTAAATTAGCACAGTCCTCCTCCCCCATTTCTTCCTTCATGGGTTGCAGTGCTGTGGCTGTATTAATGAGGCACCAGCCGTGTGGAGTATGTCGTTCTGGTGCCAAAGTTCAAGATTGGTAAAAATGTCTGAAAATGTTTAGTTTTCTGCAGGTTATAATTTTTTACAGAAAGATTCTTTCATTCATTTTTTCCTTTCTTGGTCATAGCATTAAAAAATGACCCATTTTATATAAAGAGATGTTAAGTGCTTGCAATTTCATTGTCTTCCACCCTTTTTAGCTGTGGATGAATTTACCCACATCTCAGGACATCTCTGGTGGTGTTAACGGTACCTAGTTTTCATGGATTTGGTGGTTTGCTGTATTCCCAGAAAGAGAACTTACAGATAATAACCCTAAAAGTTTCTTACATTCTTTCCCACTGTGAAATGTGGGGTTTGTAGGAAAAATGACCTGAAACAGTTCACAAAGTGGTCTCTGGATTGGTGGTGGATAAAAGGCTGGGAAGCACTCTGCTCCACAGCTAAAATAGGTGCCTGCTTCACACTGCTTTGTAAGAGAAGCCACCCTTGATTTTATCAATGTCCTCTCTTTCAATTCCGAGATCCTGATTTTGTTTGGCTCTGGGGCTAGACAATAATCAGGAAAGTGCACGAAATGGATGCACGGAAAAAGCGTGCCTGGAGAAAGTGCTTGTTCCTAACTGCCATGAGCTGCAGGTTGGCTGCTGGTTGAAGAATGAATAATTGCATTCCTTTTTAAATGACACACTTTAGAAATGGTGTGGATATTCCCTTTTTTTAGTCAGTCACATGTCCTGATCCAGCAATGTGTTTTAGTTCTTTTTAAATTTGGATGATGCTTTGAAATAAATAAAACTAGCATGTGCTCCAGCACTGTTCTCAAGCAATGAGTTCTTTCCAACGTCCAGGCCCTAACTTTTTAAAAAGCGATCATTTCTAGGGTAATTTCATGCATTCAGCATTCCCATGGGCATTCAGCTGACGTGCCTCATGATAGACACCCAAAACTCAGAGTGTGTGTGATATGGGCCATGCAGGAATTGAGAGCTGACCCCCAGCGCAATGCCTTAGCCAGGATCCCACCCCAGTCACTGAAACTGAAGGGTGCTGGGGCAGGAAGCAGAAATCAGGGCTGGTTAACCAGGCTGGTGATTTCAGGGATGAAGCTGATAGAAGAGCAGAAGCAGAGAAGTGCACTGAGGGGAGCAATTTTAAGTACTTAATTATAGAGTGCCTGAAGAAGGCTGGGCGCTTGCTGTAGCACAGATCAAGTGCTTTCTGCTCTGATGGGATTAGGCCACTTTGGCTACTTGTGTCAGGTCCCTTTCAGACATGACACTGCTTTGATTCCTCCCACTCCCCAAAGGACTGTAATTAAGAAGTTACTGCCTTCCAAGGGTGCAATTATGTTCTCTGAAACCCAATAACCAGCCCTGAGGGTAAAACCTGCTCTGCTTCCTGCATGAGCGGTCTTCTGCCACATGGGTACCTCAGCTTTGGTAAACTGCAGAGGATGTTTTGTCCCCAGACAATATGTTGAATGTGTAGAGAAGGGATCAAAAGGAAGACATGAAGTAGGTAAAACACAAATAAGGGTGTAAGTATGCTTGGTAAGTATTTTTGAAATAAAAACTTATGTGAAAGTCTGAGTAGTTGTTGAGTTCGCCAGAAATGAGCAATGAAAGAATTCCAAGGGCTGCAAGTTTGGGTTTGATGTTTTGCCAGAGTCTCTGTGCTGTTGACAAAAATAAAATTCAAGGAGTTATTACCCCTTAAAGACTTTTATTTACACTAGCCAAACACCCAGTTATGCCAGTCCCAATTTTAATCTTCTGTGAAGGCAAAACTCACTTTGTGAAAATAGTATATACAGGGCAGAAATATAATCTGCTGGAAAACTGGTTTTGAACAGTAATCTTGAGTGTTTCACCATGCCAGTGTTGCTGTCACATCTGACAAATATTTACTTTTCCCTTGTTTAAGGCACTCCAGCAATAGAAATAAACAATTCCTAGGCACCATCTCCCAACACAGTCAGAATTTGGAGCTAAACCTTCCTTGTTGCCAGGCATGCTGGGCTCTGGGTGGGCATGAAAACTGTTTTTGTCCCTCCCCCATTGCACCAGCCTTTATGCTTCCAAATGTACTTCCCTTGTTTAGACTAAAGAACTCGATTTCTTTGATATTTCTTCTTAGTCCACATTTTCTACTTATTTGAATTTTTTTCTTGTTCTTTCCTGTGTGCTATTCAGTATGACCCTGACCCTCCTAAAGTGGTCAAAAATGATCAGACCGTTCTGGGGTGATGTTTTATGTATTACACTGTAATATTTTGTATTTTTTCCCCATCTCCAATAGCATGGCATTGTTTGTCATCCCTTAAATCCTTCTCTGCAGAGTCCCTCACAGCCCTGCTTTGTACAGGTGATTATTCCTAACTCAATGTAGTGCTTTGAAATTCACTATGGAAAATGAACGTCTGTCCCTTTTTAAATGGGCTGTTCCTCCAGTTTGCCCACTGATGTTCTTGATTTGATGTTCTTGATTTAGAGCTGAGTTGTCAGAGTTGTGCCACAATCAAGGACACATCTTACCAGAAAAAGGTAATTGTCTGTGCTTGATCTAGAAGAGGACCTGCAGCTCAGTAGATATTGATACCATAGGCCTTCAGGGAAAGGTTAAAAATGAAAAAAAAAAAAAAAAAGAGGTGTATTCTAAGGGAAAAAAAATGAGCATATAGTTTAAAAAGTCAGGTTCATTTCCTAGTGTATTTAAGTAGTACCTTTTCTCAGTTCTACAAGTTATGGCAACTTTCAAATAAATTAAGTATAAACAGGCTAGTTCTGCAAGGATTAATGGCAACACATTGAGGAAAAAAACCCAAAAAGTAAACTATGCAAACAAGTTAAGGAAGCACTTAACTTTGTTTGGTAGATGATTCTACTAAATTAAAATCTAATTAATTTTACTAATATCTGACTTAGCTAATGAGCATAGTTAACAAATATACAATAGAATCTTCAATTCCTTCACTTCCAGAATTACTTCTGGAATCATTCCCACTCTCTACCAGCTGTTGTCATGTCTGAGCTACGAAGTCACTTGTATCAACTAACCTGGAAATATGTTAGATGCACCACAGTTATTCCAGCTTTGAGCAGGGAAATGTGATGCACGCATAATATTCTAGATTAGTATTTCTTCAAAATCTGTCCTGAGCATTGTTAGAAACACTGGGAGCAAAACATGAAACTAACAGCATTAACTGAGTTGCAGACTACTGCCTTCCAAATATAGGGTAACTTCAACATGAGTCTATAAACCTTTTTTGGGGGGGGGAATATCCCTTCAGTTCTCTTACCTGTGCCACTAGTTAATTGTTGTGTTCAAAAGGAATGGTTGAACAGAGTATTTTAGTTCTGAATATGCACATTTCTGAACAGAACAGGGAGCACTACAACATTTGTAGTACTCTGGCTGTTTCTTAGTTGATTATAAACATCTGGTCAAACTGGCCTTGCTATCACTGCACATGCTACAGAATGTAGTATCTTCCTTCTGCATCCTGTTGGATTTCATAGGGATTTCTGTTTCCTACAAAATATTTCTGTTAGTGTTGATAACAGCCCCTTATAGCTTGAACGTCCCTGTATGGATGAAAAGAATCCAGATTTGCACAACAGAAGGTAAAAAATCTAATTTAGGCAAATATTTTAAAGTGTTGTTGAATATATTGAAAAAACCATCCCACACCTAAAATGACAAATGCCTGTAGAGGACATATCAGCAATCTGCTGTCACATTGCAATATGTTGTATGACATTATTGGATCTCCAGGTTTGCTAGAGAAGAGTGAAAAGGGAAATAGAATTGCTGTTTTATACCTTTGAGAGGAATGTAATCATCATGAAATTCATTCAGGTGTTGATGCCTAAATCTATCCACGTATTTTCCACTCTAAATGTGATTTGTGACTTCCTGCAGCTTTGCAAAAAACAAAGAACCCTCAAACCAAACAAAAAAAGAGTTGTCATGCTGATTTTGTGCCTTAAGATGAATTGGTAATGAAAGGAAAAGAAACTAAAGACTTCAGGATTAGACACTTGCCTCTGGATCTTAAAATCAGCTTTAGTCCTCTTTCTGTTCTAATATCTGTTACCAACCCTGAAGTCACTTAAGCAAGGCTCTTGTCCCTCTCTATAATCTCTAATGCTTGACTTGAGAGCCCATCTCTGATTTGCAGGAATGAGAAGATGATGTAAAAACCTGATATCCAGGAGCTGTAGAGTAAAACCGAAGGGCTGTGCATTGCTAAAACCTAAGGCCACTGCCTGTGGGGGTTGGGGCAGGGGCCTTCACTCGATTTTGGAAAAATCTCTAGTGATGAACACCACTGGAAAACACCATGAGCATTTCTAACTCGCTGTGGGGTAAAAGTATTACCTTCTCAAATATGTCTAAAAATGTTGCTTATGTAACTTTTGTGTTTTTACAATGTGATCTTTTTATTTTTCCTTTGGAATTTTTGCCATGGGTGTTTGCAGTTATTTATTTTACATTTCTGGGCAAGAGAAACCTACTTTACTCAATGTCAGAGAATAAATTAAGTCATCCTTCAGTGTGTCACTTTTAAACTGGAGATTGTTCTGAAGATATTTTTAATGATTTTGCATCTAGAAATATCAGTCTGATAATATGTCTAAACTCCTTGAATACCATCTCTTACAGATACACTTATTTAAGGAAACTTATGGTTTAAATTTTGACTGCACTGTATGTAAAATGTGTTTCTTAAAAGTCTTCCTATCGTTTACATGGATAATATTAATATATCATTTTATGACCTTTACTCTTATCTTGTTTAGAATCCTGGAAAAATCTGAAAAAAGTTTGATTCAGTTTAATTTGATTCAGAAGTAATATCTGTTATTTATATTTAACTAGCAGGGTACTATTTTAAAATTATAGAAATTAATCTGAGATACAGAATTTTCCTATTTAATTCTGTTTTATCCACAGACCTGATGGATAGCTGCTTGACTTTGTCACCACTAGCTATAAGATGCAGAGGAGGGGACTTCCTTTTGTTCCTTTTCTAAATTTTGACCCCAATGTGTAAAACCAACCTCCATCTCTCCCCTAGGAGGGCTGGAAAAGGCTGTGGGACATTGTGGACTGTTATGTCTCATAAATCCTCTCCTGTCATGGTTTCACTCAAGCTCTCTTCCCTCTTTCCCTCATTTTCCCGAGGAGATGCTGCCCTTGCACTCTGGCTGTGTTGCCTTTTTGCCTCCTGTTTTATTACCCACGCTGTTCATGCACTAAAATTGGCTCTCTTACAGAACAAGCCAATTTCTAACAGGACAAACCTGAACACCAAAGCCTACAGGTTTTAGGCCTGAGCCTGCTGCAGAGCAGTAGCAATGACACAGGGCAGCACCACATCTGTCCCCCTCCAAGAACACCCTTTATATTCAAATTCTGACTCCCTCATGCCATAGCACAGCCATGTAATTGAAGTGTTATGGTGTGAAAATGTTTCTCTGCCAGGTTAGTACGTGGGTTTTCATCTTTTTAGCTTTCACTTGAAAAAAAGCCCCAACCATGTGATAAGAATTATATATAATAACCATGTTTTGGTGCCATAACAGCTACCAGCCTGAGGGAGACTATCTGGGAGATGATTATAAGCTCAAATCAAACATTGCTTTGGCCCTGAGTTGTGGCTGCAGCATTTCCCACCATAAAAATCTGGCAAATAGACTGGCCCAGCAGGTGCTCAGTCTGGCTCTGGAAGCACACTGGGGATTGCTCTGGGGCCCAAACTTGGGGTCAGCTTCCTATGCTGACCATGAAACTGAGTAAAATGAGTTGCTGTGATGAATTGTGCCTTCCTAGAGAATCATCTGGTTCCAGCTGCTGTCCTCTAAGCACACTCACACCTGGCAGTCTATCTCTGTTCTTGGCTCTTGCAAATGAAGGGGTGACAAGAACCAAAGGGCAGAAAATTGTCCCAATACCTATGGATAGTGTACAAATGCAGTGCAGGCAGCACTTCCCCCAGGAACTTTTCTGGTCTACCTCATTTTCTCCTGACATTTCAGCAACATTCTGGCCATGCAGAAATTTTCCATGAATTTCTTTTCAAAAAATTAGTTATTGTCAAATTATGTTTGCTTCAGAGGATGCCAGGTCTGGGCAGCCTGAGACCGTCTATACCAGCTGGTTTGGTGGCTGTATTTCTTTTTGCTGGTGTGCTGCACAGAGACAATTTCTATGTGGCTTCAGGTGCCTATCCCACAATTTCTGTGTTTTCATCTTCTAAATAAAGACTAAATTCTAGATATTTACTTCTCCAGTGTAGAAAATTACATATATCTCTGTAGGAATATCTTAAACTGGAATGGGAATTCCTAGTTTCCCTTAAGTCTTTCATGTTAATTTACATGTTGGCCTCTGGTGACAATTTTTAACTGAGGTACTGCACTTCCAATCCCTGTGGCTTCTTAATGCTGCTGAACATTGGCTTGACTGGTGCATTTGGATTTGTAAAGGAGTCACCACAGAGCAAGCAAGGTCAAAACTGTCACTGTTTCAAATGAAAAGTAGGATTTCAAATAAATAGGGAGATTAACTTTGTCCTTTGAAAAGCAGCTCTGTTTTTCAGGAATAAAATTCACCTCTAACTGCAAGAAGAAAATAATTACCACCAAGCTACTAATAAGAGCACTTCTGAAATGTGCATGCATTTGGACTGAGATGTTTTGAGTGTGCTTGAAATGTATCTTAATTATGGCTCTAAGCATCTAAGATGCTGAAAAATAGTATTTCTATTTGGTAGGAGTGGGTGGTGTTATCTATTAACATAAGTTTGAACTCGCACAGTAACATTTAAAGTCTATTTATAAGTGAAAGACTAACAAACAGATGAGTGAATATAGGTCAGAGAGGGGTGTTAGGAGAATGGGAATAATAACACCTCTGGTTACATGGGCTGATGAGGCACCACTGCTGCCAGGGAAAAAGGACCAGAAAAATAGCTTGGTGTCTAAGTAAACTGTGGCTGCTTGCAGCAGAACAAAATACCAAACATTCTGACTGAGCTTTACAGCCCTGCAGACTGTCTGAGGAGCTTTGTGTTTCATCCCAGAGGCAGACACAGAGTGCTTATTATTCAAATACCCACCACTTATCCCTGATAATGCTTTCAAGGCATACCTGACTGAACTGTAAAAAACCCAATCTGGTCAAGTGCTGGTTTAATATGCACAGGCTCTGGCTTGCAAACCACCATGGATTGTTCCCATGAACTACAATTTCACTGTCAAGATTTAATTAAGAAATATATCGGAGCCCTTGGAATAAATGGGGTGGTCAGGGGTGTTGGACAAGTGCACTGGGTGACATAAAAATTTGTGCACTGACCAAGCTGTCTTCCCAAAAGTGAAAAGAGACAGGATTGCTTAAAAAAGGCACCAAACCATTCCCCTTACCTATAATGCACATGGTGCTTTTTCATCAGTCTCATCACTGTCAGCCACATTACATAGTTGGGATTTGATTGTATTAACCTACATATTGCAGTCTTGAAAATCCTGAGAAAAGGACACATTTTATAGCACTATAAAGTCATCATTTTTCTGCTACTGTATGAAGATTATTGCATTCCCTGAAAATACATAACAGATTTAATCCTAAATAGGATGTATTTTTTTTTCTGTACAAGCAAGCTGTCTGGCAGGCAGCAGGAAATAAAGAGAATGTTTATTATTAAATTTTAGTGACTTACAGTAATAGTTGTATAAATGCATACACATAGAAGCACTAAAAAACCCCACAACAAAAAAATATTAAAGCTGACATGTTGATTTTAAATGAAATTTTGAAATAATGAAGCCTAATGGGCAGCTAGACATCATTCACAAATCCAAACTAATAAAAATTAAGAAATGTTTCTGCTCTAAACCTCATGTGTTAAAGCTAATCAGTATTTACTGTATTATCTCTGAATAGAATTAGGAGAGTGCATTATCTGTTTCAGTAATGCAAAGTTAATTTTAGCTGTCAGAAGGTTGGAGTCAAAGACCTATAAAAGAATATTTTTCCTGAGTGAAATCTAAAGGGACATTTTAATTTGTTTCTGTTCTATTGCTTCTGAATAAATTGTTTTGAAGCAGATAATGAATTCATGTAAGTGCTAGTCTTCTGTTCTGGTCCTAAAATTTCTAAAAGCTTTCCTAAGAAAGCTCTTTTTGCTTACTTTTAAAGTATAACCAAATACATTGGGGTTTTTTTTCAGTGTTAAAATGTCTTTGTGAAGGCAATTCAAGCAAGAGTTTTCAAAGTTCATATTACCTTAAGTAAAATTTATACAGTTGTGTCAGACTTGTTTAAAATTTTAAATATGCATTTATGTATAATTTTCAGGGCTGTTACTATATTGGCTGTTCCCAGATGCTCACCACTGGGGAGGAGAATCCTAAACTTGGAGAAACTTTCTGAATTTTAATTTCCACTAGCAAAGTAATTATTTGAAGGTAAGTCATTTGAAGGTAAGTGATTTAGAACTGCTGAGAGATGAAGTGTGCAAGCAAAAGCCTCTCCTGTATTTTTTCAACTCTCTATAATGCATATTCAGCTTCTGAGGCTCAGAACTGCAAATCTGTCTTTTAGCTATGCAAGACAAATTACAGAGAAATTTCAGTGGAAGAAGGGAAGGTACCTGCAAGCACAATTTTAATAACAACACACACACCCTACTACCAAATTCATGAGACCCTGGCTATGAAATTATCAAAACTGCAGTTTTGATCACCACAGGATGCTGAAACAGCCAACAATAAAAATAGATTGGAAACAGATCACAGCAAATTAATGGGTGTTATCCACCACTGTTATTTGAATGGGATGACTCTACAGGTAACCTCCACCCCAGGAACTCCTGGGATTGAGCAGAAGGACTATTAGAAGTCTATAGAAGGACTATTCCAGTGTAGCTGTATTCAGAAGGTATCACAAAGTGAATGTTTTTTGGGGTCTTAGTGAAAAATACCTGTGTATTGACATGGAAGATCTTATTGGTTCATAGCAGTGAATTATAAAGAACTTAATGGGAGCAATGCTCTGTTTAGTGCCGTGGGGCTCTTGGATGCAAGCTGGAAAGCTTTTGCCAGATTGTTAATTGACTGAAAGGATTCCTCTAGCCCCGGAGAACCAGGCTGAAAAGTTTTCTGTGGAAAAAGTAGCAGGTTGCCCTTTAGTGATGGGTTCTGTGCCCTGATGAGCCAGAGGGCTCAGCCACTCCCCTCCATCGGCAGGATGACTCGATGACTCGTTTCCCTGGCTGCTGCTGTAAGCTCTGCCTTTCTTCGGCTGAGAATAAGTGAGGGCTGTGCTGTACCAGAGCTTGTGGCACACTGAGCTATAAAAGCTGTTGCTAAACACAAGTCATTTTGTGTGTGAGGCTCATGAGGAAATGGGAGGGAGATAAAAAAGTTGGCAAGTTAGCCCAGCACTTCAAAGTACAAAAAGCCTCTAGTTAGTTTGACTTCCTTAGGTCTTCCTCTAATGCCTTATTTCTTCCTAGATGGATCCTCAGATAAGCTCAGGAAAGTGGATACTCCCCTGTTTTCCACAAAATTATGACTTTCCTTTCTGTAGGATAACCTGTTAAATTTTGCCACTACCTCTTTCTACCCCTAGAGTATCTAAGATACCAAGAAATATTCTTTCAATATCCAGGTTAGAAGGCCGAGTATCCTCTGTGCTTCTGCTGTGCTGCACCCTCTGTGCTTGCAACACGAGTGACCATAGCCCAGCCACCCAGAACTGGCAGCAGCAGCAAGGCACCAAACCTCCAAACTCTCACTTGCTCCCTTCTTCCAGAGCTTGGGTGGGGGGGGGGAAGTGGAGAGCACAGGGTTCCTTCAAACCCATGAAAAGTTTGATTTGTTTGTTTGGTTTTTTGGTGTTTGTTTTTTTTTTCTTTTTTTTTTTTCTTTTCTTTCTCTCTGATTTCCAATAGGGACAGAAGCTGGTGAAAGCACAAAGCTGCCATGCTTGATGGAAAATTTATTAAAAGCTGGAACCACAGCTTGCAGTCCCAGAGAGGGCTCTGTTGGCCTTCCTGCTTTTTAGACCACAGAGAAGTTTTTCATAGTTGTGTTGTTTCTGAAGGGTTGTGAGCCCAAAACACAGTTTAAGCTGCTTTGAGTCAATGCCTGAGGACAGCTGGGTAGGGGAACATACATGTTTTAGGTATAGAATAAAACAGCTGCCTGTGGAAACATTCTTGGGGCTGCAAGTTTACAACTGAAGGTGTATTTGATGGGCAGCAGATGTAAACTATTAAATCCCTACCTATGTGGCCTTCAGTTGCCTCTCATAACTTCAGCTTCTGAAGGGCTTTAGTTAAATTGTTGCAATTTATCTGGCTAAGAAAGACCACAAGCGTTTTCAAAACCACTTTTCCCCAAGCCTTCACTTTGCCTATTCATACTGAAAGCTTTCTAGCAAATGGACCACTTATTATTGTATTTGTGTTCAGTACGAGTGCCTGGGTTTTGAGGCACTACTGCAGTAACACAATTATGAGCAAATAACCACTCCAGGGTAATTCCATACAGACCTTCATATTCACATTTTTGTACCTCAGATACATTCACAGCTTACTCAGTGCATCAATTAATTAAGCTAATCTGAGCCTACTCATGACATATGTCTGTGGCTTCCAAGTCATGGAACTGTTTTATCTTTTTGAAACATAAATTGCAAGTATTGAAGGTTGGGGCTTATGTTTATGGGTTTTAAAGCCTTTAAAGAGATAGGAAAGAAAAAGACCAAACCCAGCAATATCTTTGTGCTGGTGAGCAAGAGCAGCAAAACTGCTGCAATTTTTGGCCTTTCTTCTTATGGATCAGTTCAAAATCCATCTCTCTGGGCAGCAGCTCAGCATCTGGCAATCAGACTTGTTGCCAAATAGTCCATTTCTATTATTTCAAATACCAGCCTGAATATACAGCAGGTTTCTCAGCTGCTTCCTTATTTTACATAATTAAACAGTACAATAATTGCTAATTACTAAACTTTAGAAATCATTTTATGGAGGCGATGACCAAGATGCCTAAAGACATGAAGTTCAAATACAGGCTTAATGTCTCATCCTGGTCAAACACAGCATTTTTGTGGTTTAGGGTTGCCTTTTTGTAAGCTGCCACAACAAAATGTAGACTGCTTACTGATGCAATTTGCCTTAAAATTAATCATATTTAAGAAGGCAATCTTCTGGTTTTGGTTTTTTTTTCCCTATATTCTATCTACTCTTTCAGATACAGTGTGTGTTTGTCCAGCTTAGCAGTATACATATTCATAATTTTAAACCAAATCCTGTTCCAAAGTAAAGGAAGTACTATTCTCATAACAGACCTCAGAGAACTGGACCTTTGTTTGCCTGGCCAAGTAAATACAAACTCCTTGAAGGAGTACAGAATTAAATCTAAATTTCCGGCTTGGTGCAGGGATAGGTGAAAATCTCATGATCACTGTCTCAAAATTTCCATTCCAAAGCCCAATTTCTCTACTGTTCTCTACTTTCTAAGCTAATGTTAACCAGCTGGTTGAAATTGCTGTCTGCCTTGGGTTATTTTCTTTTCAGCATACGAAAAGAAGATAGAAACAGTTCCAGGAAATATACGTTAGAATATTTTCCAGCAGTCATGTTTTTCAGAGGCAGACAGAGAAAAGTTAAGTTGTTCTTGTCAATGTAAAATGTCTGTGAATATTTTTCTTGGCTGAGAAATTCTAGCTGTCTTTTATGACCGTGACATCTGACATAGGATGACCTTGCTGGTGAGACACATGACCTCAACATCTTTGTGGAAGCTCAATTAAATCTGAGTAACAGAAAAATAAAATCTCACGAGGTGTATAGGCTTAGTACAGACCTCATAGATTTTTGAGAAATGAATTCTGCAAAGAATGCCAGTGCTAAGTTTTGTTTCCTCATAGGAAAAACACAATGCATTGTATTTCCATTCCATTTCCAGGCTATCATCAGTCTCTCAGGTGCTCCATCATCTCCAGCATGCCAGCAGCTGATTCCAAAGCATCCTGTTCTGTCAAACAGCTCTTTGTTAGCAGATTAATCTTTGGAAGCTGCTCTGGGTCAGAGGCACATCAAGAAATCCTGTCTTTAGAATAAGTAATATTTTCAGTTGGCTGCCTTGTATTTTTGTCTACAGAAATATCGATCTTTCCAAGAAAGGACCTGAAAGACCCCAGGGGAAAAGTTTCTAACAACAGGCTCAGATAAAACCCAACACACTCTTTCAGGACAACATTTACATGCAAGCTTTGATTTTTATGGATTATAGCCCTTAGCTGTCATGGGAGACAAGGCTCACAACAGCACAGACCTTGTCAAAAGCTCTGCAGCAAGGACTCTGAGAGCACACAACAGCTGTCACACAGAGGAACCCATGGAATTTGCTGCTCACTAAGGATTTGCCAGTGCTTCTTGAACAGACCATGCTACCTGTTCCCCTGCACTGGGGACATTGCAAAAGGTATTTGCTTATGTTAATCTACCCTGTGAACGAAAACTTTTTTCCCCCTGCTTTTTCTTTCCTATGTTTCTGATAAACTCCTCTTCCCTGAAGTCACCAACTCCTACTGAGTGAGAAAGTTTCATGCACCTGTTTATATAAAGGGAAATAAGACTGTCATTTTCTAAGTTTTTCAGCTTCTTCTAGAATTCCTCTTGCCTCCTTTTATATCTCTGCCTAAGCTAAAAGCAATCTGTGCTAGGCAGGTACTTTTTGGCACTTTAGGCACCCTTTGTGGGAAAGGAGTGAAGCAAATACTGGGGTGAGATTGTGCTGACCTATTTATACCAGATGCCTTGCACCTTACGAGTTTCGGCTTCTCTCTGTTACTACAAAAAGAAAGTTGGAGTGATTGGTTCAAGATGTCCACCTTTGGTCAGTTGAATTCTAACCTTTATTTGCGGGTACTAAGTGCTTAAGCTTTGACTGAGGATAAGGGATATTTGGCAATTTTCTGGTGGGAAAGGTGTTGTTGTGATAGTCAGGAATAGATTCTAATAGATTTTAATTGATCCTACTACAGCATAGTCCTGGTGTTTAGTGTCCTGATAATCTCACATTTTTGAAAGGGAAAAAGTTGCCTCTTCCCTAAAGTAGATTGAAGTGCAAGACAAAAAAACCTTTAATACTGTGTCTTAGGTCCTGACTAAAATCCCAAATCTGAGCATTCGTCTGCTGAGCTTCTAGGAAGTGAATCTGCTGAGCTTTGCTGTACCCACCCTATCTGCAAGAACAGAGCTTAGTTTAATTCAACTAAACATGTTTAGGTGATGACAACACTGTGTTCAAAACAGGACACAAACTTATCAAATATATTGTAGTTACCATCATTTTTAAAAACACATTTTCAAAGTCTGAACATTTCTTCCCCCTATTATAATGTGTATGCATTTTACTGAAGTAGCAGTAACTTGCTTTCCCTTATCTTAACTGTAAATGACCCTATTCATTTGTAGCTAAAGTTGTCCTCCCCAGAGTGCACTGGCTTCAGCAGAATTACAGCTTGCATGATTTTAGCTGATAGACTCCACTGCAGATGCATAACCTAAAGAAGTAACGTATTTCTGGCAATACATGATAAAAGGAGCACTTGGCAAAGGTCAGCTTTTCAGATGTCTGGTGGAAATGTCATTAAGTACAGTCTTCTGATAGGTCGTCTTCTTCTGCCTCAGTGTCTGTACCAATTGTCCTGGATTTCTGATTGAAGTTTGGCATCTCAGTGACTTTTTAACAAGTTAGAAGGCTCCAGTATAATTAAAATAACCTCAAAGTCAAATTTAACAGGTGAGAATTTTGATAAAATTCTTTGAATTAACTCTATTTTATGAAAGTAAAACAATCTTTAAATTATCAGTCCTTCTGAATGCAGCTGAGGCTGCTAAGAGGCTGTCAAGCAAATTCCTAATTTTGATTTTCCTATTTGAACAAAAAAGCCCCACTGAAGCAATTATTCTATATTGATGGGAACTATGCCAAAATGAAACCCTTGTGCAAGCAGGGCCTATTTTCAGTTTTCCATTTTAAATCCAAACTTTCCCTTCATTTCAAATTTCCATTTTAAATCCTAACTTTTGTCTGCCATGATGACTTGTTAAGCTGCTGTTAAAAGTCTAGGTTGGTGCATAAGTTAAAAGAGTGCAGATACAGAGATCAGAAATAAAAGTAGATGATCCAAAAGTTGTGATGAACTCTAGCTCAGTGCTGAGGCAAAACTTACCACTACTAGCATTGTAGCTACCTACATACTCCAGAAATTGTTTAAGCTGAGCCACTACAAATAGAGAAACATTAATATTTATGTGGTGACATTTTGTTTGGCCACCGAGCCAGTTTTTGGCTGACAGATTGCTATAAAATAAAAAGATGGACAATTAAAGTAAGTAAAAAATAATAAAATTAAGCTGTGTATTAGATATGAATCAGTTACAGAGTGAGATGACAAGCTCATTCTCTGTCCTGCTGGAGGTGCTTCTACAGGGAAGCAGAGTACTCCATGACCGTGAGGTTTCTTTCAGAGCACATTTGCTTTCCTTACATGCACAGCCATATGTGAGCTTAAAGGCTAGCTCTTATAATCTGCATTACATACCCCTTTAGGAAGGAGTAAGTTACAGGGAGTCTTCATTCATGTTTTAGAAGAGTCTATGTGCCTGTTTTCTGATCTTGTACTTGTTCAGGATGCTTGATCCCAGCATTACAAAGATCCCTGCAACCTCTGCTGCATTGCAAGGGTCTTGGATTGAAGCAGCTGCCAGGAGGCTAAGCAGTAAGGAACAGATCAGCTCCAAAGAGCTAAGGCTGAGTTCCATGGAACACTGCAGGGATTAAACTTGCTGGCATCCTCTCTGCTCATGTACAGGAGGACTTGTGTTGTGAACTTTTGGTCAGCACGCGGAGCCCGCAGGATGCTCTTACCCTCTTCAATAAACTTCAGTCACTCATGTTGTACTGAACTGAGAAGTAAAGCCCTGCAAATTTGAAACCTAAAAGTAACCCCAAATATAGTTGGGACAGCTGAATGTCTGATGAGTGCTCCAGTGCTGAGGCATCACTCCGTGTGCATTCCTGTGGAGCACCCTCAGCCTAAGTCACAGAGAGTGTCTCCCGGGACACCAAAAAAAAAAAATATTTGAGTCCATTCAAAGTAGATGGTAAATGTTTACATGGATTACAAAAGGTGAAGTAGCCTATCAGATGTTGGAAGATGTAAGTACTTAATCCATGGGAGAAAAAAGATGCAGGGATATCTCATGCTTCTGGAAAACTTCTGTCTCTGTATTCCAAGGATGGAGACTTCACAAGCCAACCTCTGTCCGCTAACCCAGCTTCTGTCTTGGCCTTATTGAGGGCTATGAGATATAGGAACAGCCTACCAAAATGCTGGTAATTTAAATGATAGATGCTGATAAGTACTTTTTCCCCTTCCTGCCTGAGCTTTACTCAAATTCTTCCATTAAAATATATAATTGAGTACCTAGACAGTTGCATTTTGATTTGCATCTCTTGCCAACCCAATATATCTTTCAGATAAGCCTTTCATGCATTACTTTTAATAATAATGTCTTAAATTAAAAGGCTGCTTCCATCAGCATAATGAAGCAAGATAGCCAAGAAAATAGCTATGTGCCTGAGAAATTCATTAAAGTAAGAAAAAAAATCCATGAAACAGGGATGATAATGAGAGAAATATTGAGCCTCAAAGATGACAATAGTGAAAGAAGAGACTGCATTTAGGGCTTACTTACTGCATGGGAGGGGCTGTTTTCTCTTTCCAGAGATCTTGGCTTTTTTTTTTTTTTTTTTTTTTTAATTCTGAAAAATTACATAAAATTTTGGCAACTCAGTTACTTTTAAATTGTCATAGGCATATGGGACTAGCACAAAACCTGTGCCTGATAGTGATATCAGGGATAATCCTTTACACTACTTACATAAATGTTAGTTTTAATGATTTCCCTTCTTCCAACACTGAGAAACTTACAACTTAATAATGACAAACACCAAAGCTTCTCAAGAAGGCAATTTATTGCAATCAAGATACGCTTTCTAATTACCCTCCTGGTCTCTATTTAAGTTGCAGATTGTGCTACTTGTATTCATCTTAGAAATGTGCTGTCCTTATAAAGTCCTTTTTCTAAAAGAAATATTTGAAAAGGCGCTGAAAAATATTATAGAGCGTATAAGGAACTTGCATAGCGAGCGCTAATGAGGCACGTGCTTGCCTTTGAACTGCATTCCCTCTTCCTCTCCCTCCCATCTTTATTTCTTATCTTCAGCCAGCCAAGGCAGCGTTAAACAAGAAAACCAGCTCCCATCTGACTCCTCTTTGCCTGTATGCTGAGCTGTGCTGCTGCTCCTGGCAGGCTGTGGGCACTCAGGGACACACAGAGGTTTTACAGGAGGAGCTGACACACATCCAGCCTCAGACAGGTGTTGTAAACCTGCTCTCTGCTTCCCGTGACTAGGCAAAGACAAAAGGCTCTGCCTGGGACAGAACAACCCTTGGCTGCTGGAGCACGGATGGTGTGAAAGTGCTTTGTGTGACACAAGGTGTTAGAAAATGTTCAGCTCACTAACGTGTGCTGTCAAGACCTGTTTTCTCTGAGCTGCCAGCCTGTCATTGTCTTTTGGAAACCAGCATGCAGCCAGGAAAACCATTTCCATCAGAAACAGAAGCCCTGTTTATACTTTGCTTTCATTTTCTCCTACCAGGTAATTTCTCTCTCAAATGTCACCACAGGTATTATAGTAGAATTAAAGAACAGCCAAAATTTCCCTTTCATTACATAAAAACCAGCAACTAGAAGACAGAAAATAGGTTTTAAAAATGGCAATAGTAAAGGAAAGAGAAGCTTTCAAACCAAGCATTCCCGACACCTGAATCTGCTGTACTTCTCAGATAAAGTATAAAAGTCTTCCTTTTCTCTATGAAGTATACAGATGGCAGTTGGAGGAATTCCTGGCTAAGGTAAAATCCAGCTTAGAAGTAGGAAATAATACAAGTTTGGGAAATTTGTCTTTCTGAGTATATTCTTCATGGAAGCAGCAGAGGCTTGTAAGGGCTGAAACTGGCCCCTATTCTGACCTATTTTTCACTAAAATCTGTATATTTCATTAACAGTACCATGAACCAACTGGGTGACTTTAATCCATTTTACAGCTACCCAGTGACATTTTTTTATTTTTTCTGTTATTACAAATGCAGCAATCTTGTCTTTACCTCTTACTGTAAGACTTTAAAAGTGAAATTTGCTGTATCTTTTAGAGTGTGGACACAATCCTGAGATGGAAGGGGTCAGAACTTGTGTAGATATAGATGAGGGTAAGGAGGGCTGAACATGGGAACACATCAGTCTTAAGGGTCTTTTTCTTCCTCTAGCAAAAAAAAAAAAAAAAAAAAGAGACAATGTGATTAAATACCTGAGAAATTCTCTGAATGTCAAAAGGTGACACATGACTCTACTCTGTCTCAACATGTGGAATTTTCGGGTTCATTTATGAGAAATCATATTTCATGTTCATTTGCCCAGGCAATTAAATGATTGCTGAAGATTTACTTTGTTTCTTTTTGCTTTATTATTCACATGTCTCAGTGTTAAATGACAATTTTTTCTCCTGATACTGTTGCAGTAAGTTTTACCCTTCTGTTTTTAGACATTTTTGCATTCAAACCAATTATCCTTTCTGAAATGTTAACAATGTTAAGCTGTTGAATTTGAATGACTACAGGAAACAAGGATTTTTGGGATTTCATCTTTGTTGTTAAAGATCTACAATTAGGCTACGTCGCTTGGTAAAACTGCACAAGGCAAAACCAGAAATAAAATCAAGCATACAGTGGCTAATGCAAAAATTGAGAAAAGTCTTCTCACAAAATATCTTTGTGCTGCTGGGCTTTCCATCTTCAAAATGTCTTGCAAAGGTTAAGTCTTTAAAATATATCTGTGCAATGAAGCGTTATATTGGCACCATTGTTTCTTTCCCCTCAGTTAAAGTAGATGTTGAGTGTTTAAATGTCCAAGGCTGTGGAGAAGGTCGCTCAGATCTAGGACTGCAGACTAAGCTGCTTCTGCAGTGCCTGAATTTCTCACACTGGGCTGGACATTCTTCATTTTTTCAGCCATCCTTCTGTCGGCCACTGCTCTCCTTTTCTCAACTGATTGTCCTCTTTGACATCTTTTCCTGCTGGTCTGCAGCTTTCCACTGCACTGAGTGTGCTCAGATTGCCCCATTAAGCCTTACGTAGCCCCACAGGTCAACCCTCACCTGGCTGCCTTTCCCTGCTCCCACTTGAGGCTTTTTGCAGTGCAGACTTTTCTCTCCTCCTGCACTACTTTAAGGAAAGGTCAGTCTGGCAGAGGTTAGCAAAACTCTATATTCAACCTGCTTTGAATCCTTATGGAAGACCCAGCCAAATGAATTTGATCTCTAAAGCAGGTGCATTACAAACACACGTATAAAGTCTCTGTGTGTGAGGGTAAAAGGTGACTCACCATCTCTTGTGTCAGGAATCACCTTGGAAAAGCTGTCTCTGGGAATAGGACTGGTAGTAGGAATTCAATCAGCTCTAGCAACACGGGATACTGCCAAAAACCTGCAAGAAAGCAAAAAAACATAATACAGACTCTGTAAATGACAATGAACGATGTCTGCTTCAGAGGAAGGAAAAGATTTTTCAGAAAGGCCTAAACTGTAGTTTTCAGGATCTCTTCAAATAACTGGGAATGATTGTTTAAAAGCTTAGAGACCAGTGCCAGGAACTCTCCCCTCTCAGAGTTCACATAAGAGCATAGCTGCTGATGACAGAAGTACTTTGTAATGAGCTAATGACCAAGGGTGTTGCAGGATTGGACACGCCAGAAATCGACTCCACTTGAGGAACTCAAGAAATCGAAAGGCCTGACTTGTACTTTCCTGAAGATAAATGACCAGTTAAAGGAAAGGGGGAAGGAAGCCTGTGCTGTTTAGCCAAACCAGCAGTTTTAGTGTGTCTCAAGCTTTTAGCACTCGAGTGCATCTGTCAGGCGCTCATTGTCAACTCCCACAGTCTGCAGTAGGAGCCCGGGGCACTTGGCATTGTGCAGCATTAACCTGCTGTTACAAAGCTAAAGAGATAAACATGCCAGAGTATGTGATGTTTGAACTGCAAGGCATTGTTTCTTGCATTCTCCCAACTTTAATATATTTTTTTTCTCCAGTTAGCAGTGTGTCACGGCAAGCAACTGCCTAAAGAGGAAACATAATGTAAAAGAATATGCACTGTGAAAAGTCTGTGCTGTGAAGGGCAGAAGTATATCATTCTACCAAGAGTAGGCTGATTTAATTTTAAATCTAAAATCTTTAAATAGCTAATGTGCTTAAGATGTAGAAAATCAGATAACAAAAGCAGTTCTTGTTTCAAAGGAGAACAGCAGTCAGTGAGAAAAATGAATAAAGAGAAGACAAAGTGACAAAAGAAATTAGGAAATATCATTGATTTCCTGGGAAAGAAAAGGATGAAACCTAATAATTTTTCACACATTATCAAATGACATGGTAATTTATCTAGAATATAATTTTGCTAACTTTTGGCTGTTACTTGGTATCAGATGAGTTCTTACAGCTCAAGGTGTTCTGGTGCAGGTTTTGAGGGTGGTTACAGACCTGTTTGTTGGCATTATGGCCAGTATCCCTAGAGGTATTCAAGAAGTGACTGGATGTGGCACTTAGTGCTGTGGTTTAGTTGAAAAGGTGGTGCTTGGTCAAGGGCTGGATTTGGTGATCTTGGAGTTCTTTTCCAACCTTACTGATTCCATGATTCTGTGGGCTAGGCTAGAATCGTAGGCGATGCAGCTTCCTGAGGTTGTCAGTGCAACTTTGGAAGTTCTGGTTTCATTATTGCTAAAGGAAGGGTGAGAGCACCCAGCAAATCACGAGTTACAACATCAGTGCTGCGTGTTTTGCAAAAACTTGGAAAAGTAAAAGCTCTTATACTTTTGTACCCATGCCACTGGTAGACGTGAGACATTTTTCAAAAATTAAGTTTCCTGCTTAGCACAGAACATTAACCTTCAAAATGTAACTTATTGGCAGTAATAATAGAGTTTAAGAAGTAAAATGAGTGCCTGGGCTCTGTTTTTCTCTGCTCTCCTTTGTAATTCAGATTTCTCTTTCTCTAGGCATGGCTAGAAAGGACAGAAGGCAGAGGGGCCAGCATGACCTGCTGGTGGGAATATGCAGCACTCAGGACAGAATGATCTCCTTTGCTGTGTCTTTGAGCATCCACCAGATGACCATCAGTAACTGATCGAGGTAGAGGCAGAGCGGCCCTTTTGTCTGGTTTTGTTTGGAAGTTGTTGGTGTAACCATTGCCTCCATCCTTTTCTCTCAACACACTCCTTCAGATGTAGCACAACTCTGTTCTGAATGACACTGCAGGAGTGCATAAGACCTGGGATAATTTTAGGGTGATCTTGAAACGCTCAGAAGGATTTCCATCTTAAGGAGTGGATGGAGAGGCAGCTGGCTTTAGTTCTTGTTTGGCATCTTGCACCTTCATTCCCAGGTAAGAAATTTTCAGTATCAGAGCATCTAGGCAGCACCTAAAGACCTTAGAGATTTTATTCAGCTTTTTTAACAAATAAGAAGTCTCTGTTTCTTCACAAACTTAAGGTCTTTTTTTGTACATGCCTTACCCCTGCAGTCTATCCTTTACCCTTTCTCTTCTTTTTCAGCTTCTGCATCATCACATTTTCATCTTCATCTCAAATGTGTTTTGCAAGAACACAGCTCTTTGTGTTCAGGCCATCTCCAATTGAATTCCCTATTTCTCTCATGGTCCTTCATGGTGGTCTAATGCAAAAAGGAATATTGCTGACATGCCTGTGCTTACAAAGTCAAGAATTTAATTGTTGGCACTGCCATCCAATGAGTTCATTCTTGTCTGAATGGGGAGGGTGACCTCTGAAGGGGAGCCGGAGCTCCCCTGGCTGCTTAGATCACTATTTGCTCCCTGATATCTTGTTTGGAGTGCTGCCAGCCACTGCTGTGCAGGGAGATTTGCAAGCTGCCTACAAGCTCTTGTGAAGACCTTGTCTGAATGGGAAGGATGTGGGAGTCCTTGTTGATGATACAGCTGTTTTACCTCTTCATTTATCATTATCATTATAATTTCATTATCATTACCTTATCATTTTTGGCTTAATTAAAATGTAAGTACCTGGACCTAGGGGATCAGCACAGGAACTGAACAGATATCTCCAAGATTAATCTTACATAGCTGGAAAGCAATGTTCATATGGAATTATGCTTTCTTTTAAGTTTCTAGAGATCATCCAAAAAAACCCAGGTAATGTTCAATGAGTTAAGTGAGGCTGGCTTTAAAGTAGTGCTAAACGCAGGTAGAGACAAAGACATTACAAAACTGCAGAAATAAGGATTTTTGAGACTATTGATAGGTAATTTGCAATTAGAGTAATTTTTGTTATGGTAGAACATCCTCACATAAGCAAAAAAAAAATAGGGAATTACCCCAAGTCCTATGAACCCTGTTTTGTTTAATTAAGAGAAGTGAAGCTTTTAAAAGATTTGCAGTTGTTTTGTACGTATGAGGACTTAATATTTCTGAACAAAACCCAAACCTCTTTTTACCCAATATAAAATCATTTCACATCTGCCCAAAATCCCATCAGTCTCAGTTTCTGTGTGGCAACAACTTCCTCTAGGAAGGTAGTCCAGCAGCAGTAATTCTGGACCTGATTCCATCTCTGAAACACACTTATTGTTTCCATTGCTTCTCAAGCCTCAGGGTACTCCTACATCTGCAATAATTCCATGAGAAGAATAAAAGTTACTTTCTTACCATGTGGAGGATGCTAAATAAGACTTTTTAAAATGGTACCTTTTTCTAGGATAATTATGGAAGAAAAACTGCTTTGCATGAATCTAACAGCTGTTTTAAAAGCTCAGCTGGCAGCATCATTTCCTATCATGCAGAAGACCTAAGTTCAAGATCACACACAAATGTTTGTCTTCTCAAAAGGCAGTAGGAAGTGAAGGTGGCATAAAGAAAATTACAATCTTATTGCAAAGGGAAACAGAAATCTCTCTGTGATCATGAGCTGAGTTTGTGTTTCCTGTACTAAAGTAGCAAGGAGTGAGAAGCAGATAATACTCTCTAGAATGGCTTGACATCCATAGCTGGATGAGAATTCTCTTTTTCTTTAAATTTACAGTGGCTGCATCTGATGTTCCAGAAAATGATGGATCAGTACAGTCCTATAAATCCCAAACACATATGTGGTATATCTTTTCAGAAATAACTCACAAAACAGCCTTCCAGAGGAGAAGAAGTCTCCAATAATGACAGCACACTGACAGTGCAATAAAGAGGAATTCATTTTTGGGCTGCAGGGGTTGACAATGGCCAGAGGGCAAATACATAAAATAAGAAGAAAGAGCTGATGCTCAAATGTCAAAAACTCCCCTCCACAAGTGAAAAAAAGAGAAATGTGTTCAAAATGTATTTCCTCTGTATAGGAATGATGGTGATGATGATAATAATAATGATATTAATAACGATATTTATTTGAGCATGATAAATATTGCTGAGGGTGAAGATACGGCATCATCTGTGTATAAATAAATCATCCCTTTCCAGTGTTCATTGCTATGAAATTAAAAGAAACCTTTGCAGTCTAGAAAGTGGCAGCAAAACAAAGAGTTAAATATGTAGGATGGTTGGTTTTGTGAGTAATTCTTGTTGACAGTTTTTAAGCTACTGTCCAATTCTAGAAACAAATCTGATTGTTATCATTATTTCTTTTATTACCTAAAGTGGATAATACCTACTCACAAGTGCAACTACTTCAGTATGAAATTTGCAGGCATAAACTGCACCCTCAAACAAGATCTCAATCCCACGAAGGAACAGTAATAAGCTGGGCAAAAGCCCAGGTGTTTTTCTGGAGTTATTTAGTTCTAAACAAACTTCCCTTGCAGTCTGTCTGGGTTTTTTTTATTATTATTATTATTTTTAGTTCCTCCTTCTTCAGTATTGAATGCTTCTGTAAGAAGAAAGGATTCTTGTTCTGTATTTTTCTTTCCCTGACATTTCCCATATGAAGTTACAATCCGCTGATGGCTTGTATGATGAGGATTAGAAACATGTCATCACTAATGGCAGATGAGGATTTAAAGGAGGGCTGGGCAGGAGAAGCACAAAGATGAGATTGCCTGCTCCAGGAAGTTAGTCTGCCTCCCACATCCGTCCTCATCTTATGGCAAGGGAAAATTGTTGGTTGTTGAACAGGATGAAAGACTGATTTCTTTGTTGTCTCTAAAGACCCATTTCTGCCATGAGGACTACATAAAGTTAGCTGGCTCATAATGCACAAGGGACCGTGAAGCTGCAAAGAAGAATCACTTCTAAACAAACAAAAAAAAAAATCCTGATTACACTTGTGGGATTGTTTCTTTCCCCTCAACAAATTTTTTGTTGATTGTATTAAACTGTAAACTGAGTCACTGCATCCTCACATACACCACACAAGTGTGGAAGTAGCAATGGCTAAGCAAGCCCTCACCATCTGTGAGCATTCCCACTTCTTAATGTCAAACCGGTACCAGTTTGGCTAATAAGGTTAAGGAATTACATAACTTAAGTGGAATTACAACAGAATTATGTCAGTGTGTGTTCTCCTCTCTTTTGCTTCAGGATGAATCAATTATGAAACATAAATCCAAGTAATGGATACAATATTTATAACCATTTAGGTTCCCAGGCATTGATTAACCATGTCTGAGAGAACTTTTTCTCGTGGAAATGAATCATAAAGAACTTGTAAGTTCCCATCTAGGGCTGTGAACTACTCGGAAGGACATTTTACTCTAGCCCTAGCATTCTTTGAAAGTTTAAAAGAACTTTAAACTGAGGAAATAGGACACAATAAGGAAGGCCAAGCAGTCAGAGTTGCTTTGCAGTCTTCTGTATGGATCATTCCTCAGTGAGTCATGTAAGCAGAGGGAATTTAATGAAAAAATGCCCCTTCATCTACTTTAAAAAACAATTCTACATTCTTCAGGCCTTGCAACAAGGTCAAAAGTGACTCGAGTTCCAAAAAGAGGTAAAGCTGAGCCAGAGTGAATTGAATTATCTTCAGACTTCTAATGGAAACCACAGAGTTTTGTCACAATTTTCAGGACTTGTCTGTCAAACCTTGACAGATCAGGGAACTGAAAAGGATGATTTCTGGATTAAAACTGAAAATAAACCTGAACTTCACTTTCAAGGAGAAAGTATGTTTATTTTAATTAATGAAGAAATATGCAGTAAAACTACCTCCTTCTCTGCTGACAAAGTTATAACCACAATTCCATGTCTCTGTCTGTCTCTCCCATGACAAATTTTGGGCTCTCATTTTGGCAATAAAAATGTCTTTTTCCAAGTCATTTGGAGAATAATCTGTGACTTACTTAAGGAAATAATGAAATGCCTCAGTCTTCTCAGAATTAAAGGCAAATAACATTTTTAGCTGTATTAATAGACTTGTTGGTGTAACCTGCTGGTTCTTGGTCATCTAAGTTTATGATGTACACCAGTATCTCTCTGCAAAAGCTGTGTTGCTAAAATGGGTTAATTTTCTTGTAATTTAATCACTCACTTTAGTGAGGAAAAACAGGGACTAACAGAGGACTAAGTATGGGATTAAAAAAATGTGTATGTTGTTTCTGGACTGGTATAACAGGCCGTGTGCTGTCCCTGTCACAGACAAATGTCTTCCATATCAACAGGCCATGTCTCTAGAGCAGGCAGCCCTCCCATGGAACATTATTTTAGCAAAGTTATCATATGGCTCAAACTTTCCTGAAACAGTCACTCTCTTTTAAAGTATAGCTATTGGTGATGCAAGACTTAAGAGAGACAAAGTTCTGGGAAAATGAAAGGGAATCTTGCCATAAGCTTTATCAGTGGCTTGGCAACCCTTTGTGAGACAACTTTGGTGTTGGTTCATCTTTACTGTCAGAGTTTGGGGTTCTGGACACCAAGCTGGCTTACAGAAACATGTTGAGACTATTTAAGTCCTTTCTTCCTGATGCAGGTGCTGCTGCTGGAAGAGTTTTTGGGGAAGAGTTCTAGTTGTGAAACACAGAAATGGTGATGGATACACCAGGGGGCCACTAAAGGTACTTGATTACTTGGTACTTTATTTTTCTTCCAGAGAAGGCCTGTAGACCTAACATAAATGTTTATATTATCCTTCATTGCTGCTTTCAATTAAATTCAATGTAAGAATCTTAACTTTTACACAATATTTTCAAATCTGGCTGGTGTTTGTGAGGCCCTGATGAATGCAGCTCCAAAGAATGCTGCTGTCAGAGGTGTCTTTTGAAACAGATGTGTTTAATGGTGATGTGCAAAGAATTGCTCTCCATTCTGCTAAATTACATTTTGTTTCAGCACTCCAATCTTTAAGCCATATCCAAAAGCTGGATCTGTTTAGGAAAATTCACTGGCAGCCTAGCTGAGATTACATCTCAAGCACATAATTTTAATACGTAGTTATAAATCACTTCTAACTTTCTGCATGTAGAGTGTTTTCTGTTGATGTATTTGAGAACACTGTAGAGAGGTTTGTAATTAAATGAGGAAAAAGTAGGACTTCTTTTATGAAGAAATCAATTTTTAATGCTATAGAAATAAGGGCATTTTGAAAATGCTGTGCACTCTTTATTTTGGCTTTGTACCTGAAAGTTGCACAAAAGTAATTGCATTTCTCTTTAAAAGACAGTGGAGGGAGAAATAGCCAGCTTTCTTTTACATTTGGGATAAAAAAATTATCAAATAGAGAGACCACAGATTTAGGTAAAGATGTCTAGATTTTTCTACAACATTTTCAGGGACAGGCTCTTTTGCCAAATCGTGTACTAAACTGTATATTTCTATGCATTAAAAGTGCCCATGCTTCACAGTAGGGTTTAGTTTTAAAATTATGTGCTAGGGCTCAAAAGCCACACAGTTCAGTTTCTAGTACCAAATGTAGAAAATGTCCTTCTCTTCCTTGTCCTTTTCCAGCCCAGGGGCCAGTTTAGTGTTCTGCCTGTTTTCCATTAAAGGTGAGGTACCACTATGATCCAGCATGGGAATTACTGTATTCCTGTGTAAGTCACAGACCATTGCTGCTATTATTTATTCTGAGACAAAAACATTCATTCACCCCCCTCCAACTACAGGCTGCAAATTCTTAGTGGTTTGACTTTTGCTGTGAGTGAAACCACTTTATTTTTCATTTGCTCCAGTTGCTGAGAAAGCTGCACTATCTGTTGTCCATTCTCTGTGGAAAGATTTGAAATTTGCCAGTGCTCTCTTTCACTATGGATGAGAAATTAGATAAATTTTCAGTGTTAAGGATGGTCACTTGCACCTCATCTGGTTCCTCCAGGCTTAAATAAATGCACACATTTGTCAGATGACTCTCTCTACAGAAATTTTCTTTTTTCCTTCATGGAGTTGGTGGTGGTATCTGTGCACACTTGAGCCTACATTGGCAAATTCCAAGAAAAAAATGGATGATAGAGTAAGGAATTTATTAACTATGTTTCTTTGTGAAAAAGGTTTACTAAGTTTACTTCATTTTGTACAAAACCAGAGGATAATATGGAGCAGAAGTCCACACATAAGCAAAAACCCCAAAATAGCCTCCAGCCCCACAACTTTTTCTCCTAGAATTTTTTAATGTGGGAAAAAGCCGAGTGCACAAAGCCGCTCCATCGCGAGCAAGTGAGTCACTGCCTTCAATCTGCGCCTCTTTGGTTCAGGCTGACGTATTTGCAGCTAAACTTTTTAGGCTTGCCAGTTCTCTGGAGAAGATGTATATTACAGAAAAGTTGGGAATTTTCAAGATACAGCTCATCAATTCACCGTGTATAGCACTTCTGAGAAACCGAGCATCTAACAATAGGGATAGGGAAGAGAGAGGAGGAGATACGGATCTGGGTACAAGACCTGCAGAAGCGCTTTCAGCTTGTTAGAAACTTTTAGGACCTAAAACTTCTTAGTATTTAAGTACCTGCCTTGAAGAAGCTGTAGGTAGCAGCAATAGGTGAAAGTGCTTTTTTAAAGAAGCGAGTAAATCTGTTCCTTTCTTAATGGAAAAATCCACACAATCTGTCAAGAACTGGGAGATGCTCTTCAAAGCAGACTGATACCAATGGCATGACATTCCCTGCCTGTCCTACTAATGAATAGGACACTCAGTAGAATCCTAGAATGACTTGGGTTCCTTAAAGATCATTGAGTTCCAACCCTGCTGCTTGGGGCAAGGTCAGAGAGTAAGCAAGGAGAGGTCAGAGAAGGACAAGAGGTTGGGATGAGGTGTGCAGTGGAGGGGGTAAAGGTAGGCAAAGCTACTGTAACTGACCAGACTTGAAACAGGATCTTTCGCTCTGTTCCAGGAAACAGAAAACAAATTTTTCATTGTCCTCAGCATCCCTTTACATTGCAAAGACAGGAATGTACAGGTAGAAGAAAGATCAGTCTTCAAAATCCGAATGTTTTAAAATGGAAAAATGCTATTGATTTTAAGTACACAATGTTCATGCAGAAGATTAGATAATCAATTTTATATTGAATATATGGAAGTGCACACAGAGCATTTTTTTGGGGAAGTAATAGAATATTTTCTTTTATATTCTTATGAGAATTCTATTGTGCTTGCTCCACCATAAATTTTCTACTATTGTTTATGGACAGTTCAAGAATTTGAAGCCAAGATTTGATGCTGCAAAATTTCAGATAAAAGCCATGAGGTAAGGAGGAAATGTGCAGAACATCTCAGAGTTTCATATTCAGATTCCCTCAGAGAAAAAAACATCTTTAAGAAATCTGGATATATAATGAAAAGGCAGGTAAGTGTTTCATCTCATTATTTTCCTGTCCTAAACCTCAGGCTCATATCCTCCCCCTTGGCTTCTGAAGACAGAACTGCTTACTTTTCAATCATGAGTAATGCTTCCCTTTCCTAAACACCCTTCTCCCACCTCTTAAAATAGTTTCCAACGTTGGAGCAAGGTACAACCTCAGCCAGAAGTGGTGAGGTCTATCCAAATGTCTCATTATCCTGACTGGAGAGTTAAGGCAGAGCTGCAAGCTCAGCTAGCTGGGAGGAAAATAGTCTTAAAATATCAAATCCTCTAAGTGAGGAGATTGAAACAGGAAAGATCCCAGGGTTTTTAGACAGACCCTGTTGTTTGAAGCCTCTCTTAGCCAATGTGGCACCTGTCAGGACTGGAACACCTGGCTGTGTGTTTACAGAGATATGTGAGCTTATAGTCTGTGTTGTGATATCTCACTTCATGTGATGCAAAGGAGGTCTGGCACTGGCCCCAGGGTGGCTCCTGTAGAGTCTGTGACTGCCTCAAAACTGCTCCTAGCCACTGCTGCCATCTCCATCTCTGGCAGCATCTGATCTCCCTGTGGGGACTGGAACACAAAGTAGGCTTGGAAAAATGTGCCTATGGCTGCTCTTCTTTGCCTGGGAAGGAGTGACTTGAGCCAAGATTCTCTTCTGCTCTACTGGGCTTGTTCTCAAGCTACTTTGCTAGGGCAAGAGACACAGGAAAGAGGAATGGAACAGTGTTGGACAAGAAAGGGGGATTTTGCTAGCCCTCAGCTTAACCATAACCTTCAGGGTCTGGAGGATTTGGCAGAACAAAAGTTTGGATGAGCAATGCTGGAGATGTGGCAAATGGCTCATAATTAGCCATGGTCTTCATGGATATGGTTAATGCTGGTTTTGGGTTTATGATTTGTGCTCAAAGAGCCTAAGCAATTAGATTTACTCCTAAATACCACAGGACCCACGTGGCTAGTTGAGGAGATAGGACTTCTGCTGTGGGAAAGGTCTCTGCAGTGACTAATACCTGGTTTAGTAGTGGGGATGGTAACAGCCGAGACAGAACGTGCTCAGGAGTGTCAGTGGTGGAGACAGAGTTGAAATCTTTCGTCCCAAGGACGAGGATCTGGTCCAGCCAAGAGTTGGGAAGGGGAGTCAAAGGGAAGGATAGTGGTAGAGTGGGGAGGAAGGTGGGGTGGGGAGAGTCACATTTGCTGCTCTGGCTGTTTTAGGGGAAACAGGAGGGAGGAGAGTGACTCCCTGCACATTGAGACTCTGCACTTCTGGGGCAGCCAAATGGAAGTTGTGGGGCTCCAGCACTGGCAGACTTGAACATATAATTTGTAATGCCTACATAGGGAATGCCTATAGCTGATGCTGTTCTGAAGACTAAGATTTATTGCTGGTTGGTGCAGGACCTTGAGGACTTCTGCTGACAAAACCCACTGGCATATGGATGCTTTTGAAAGAGGAAGATGTTGCTGAATTCTGGTGAAGGCTGCATTTCAGGCAAAGATTACATTTAAGGAGCTTGGCAATGAGAATTCAATAATTATGTTTATTTTTCCCTCCTAACATATTTGCGTGGCAGGTTAAGGGAAGGATTGATGATAAAATAGACCAGGTGGCTCCAGATGTGCCAGAAAGATTGGGAGGAGAGTAGGTACAAGCAGGTGAATGCTGGATGCTGACAGCAGGAGCAGAGTTTCAAGGGAGGATGCTCAGAATGAGGAGAACACGAGTGGAAGAGGGAAAAGGGAGGGAGAAAGAGTGAGGGAAGAGGCAAAAGCCAAAGATAATTTCCAAAGGCTTGTATCTTCATCCCTGTCCTCCTTTTCGTCTTCTGCGTACACCCTGACTTAACCCATGCCCTCTTGAAAACTGAGGGAAAAACTGAAAGCTACAACTTTCCTTTATGTTCACACTAAATTTGATGCCTGATTAAATGACCTGGCCAATTTCAGCATCCAGAGATCAGTGCAGCATTTTCACCTCTTTTTCTCCTGCTTGTTAGCAGAAAACAGGACACGCTGATTTTTTTAAGGGTACTTTTGTTCTGAGTATTTAAAATAAATGTTTTTATATTGTGTGTCTTAAAATTTCTGGATATTGGTCCTCATTATTCACAAGCACAGGAACGGCATGTAAAAAAGTATCAGCTACTGTAGATCATGAAGAAAATGCATAACTGGGTATTAGATGTATCTATATCTATGTATATATTTACAAATGAGTGAAGGACTGAGATATCAAGAGTCTGCAGCTCTCAATAAAAGTAGAGCTGCTTCTGGGTTGAATAAAAGGAGAAGAGGATACTGACTGTGAGGGTGTCATGATATTGTAACCTGAAAACTAATTAAAGAAAAACCAGATTTAAATAACATTTGGATGCAACAGCAGGAAATACAAGGAACAGGTGTTTAACAAGATTTCTTTTGACTGTTTAACCTCTTTGCTAATGCCAAAAAGCCCAAACTCTCTCAGACTTTGGCTTTACCTTGTGTCAGTACTTGTCCTTTTGGCTATTTCATGACTCAGAGCATTTATTCTGCTGTTAGTTTGTCTCTAGGGATCTGGGTCTCTGCCATAAAGTGTTTTTGATCTCCATTGTGTGTGTTGTTTTCTCTTTGGGGAGCAGTGGGATTACATGGCTGAAAATAAGGCCCAGAACTTGTGGCTCTGCTCTCTGGGTTCACAACAGCATCTGCGGGAGAGATCGCCTCACAAAACTGGGTAGGATTTGTTTCCTAACACCTAGAAACCAGGGAAGACTTTTCTTTGTGATCAGTATAAAATACAAAAGCATAAATAAGTGTTTTGCAGTGTTTCAGGTATTGGCATAGTCTGGAGGGAGAGCTGTTAAGAGAGTAGGTCTCTGACACCCTGCTGAGTGACTGGGATTATGTAATACTGAAGTCACTTTACATGTTTTAAGAAGCTCCTTGTTTAAATGACCTTCTAGCAATGAGCTCTTTCTCTCTTTTATATTCTGATTTCACACTGTTTCTTGGATTTAGAAAACAAAAATAAGCTCAGGTGATACCTGCATTAACAGTCACCTTTTAATTGTATGAGTGTTTACTTCCATCATGATTTTAAAAAGTTTCTTCCTGAATTTCTTTTGTTCAGTGTTTGAAGTGAAGAAATTGTTAGAAGAGTATCTCTGTAAAACCATGCTTTCTTTAGGATGGGGTTTCAACAACTTTAGACAATAGACAGAGTCAGTATTGGATGTCAGAATCTACCTGCATGAACTCCCACCCCCACTCTCCTCCTACACACATTTAGACCTCTCCATGGCAGGGACATGCATCTCCAGCTCTTTAGGCTCGCTTTCAGAAACCGATTCCATTAGCTGCTGTTTCTTTTTGTTATTTTTCCCTTTCATCTTCCTCGTTGCTCTCTGCCCAGCGTGCAGTCCAACCTGCTGGCTGATGTTCTCCTTCCAAATTAGTGGGAATCTTCTACAAATAAATACACTAGATAAATAAATAAATAAATACACTAGAATCTTCTACAAATAAAGTGATCCATCTTTTCACCCCATCCCTCCAGTATATCTATATATGAGAACTATCTTTCTCCTGAACCTTGCTCTCCTGTCCCTGACCTCTCTCTCCACAGAAGGGCTGGATTCCCTGTTAGGACACTGAGGGCATCACCACCCTCTGTCACCTCTGGCTTCGAAGGGCTTGGCTACCCTGGCTCAGGGCTGTGACATTCGTTGTCAGCTCTTTGTTGCTTACTGGATGTTATCTCCAGAGCTGATGGTGGCTCAAATTCCCCTGCCAAAGATCCTGTTTCATCTCCTTCCCTATTGTTATCATCAGTTATGACCTGTAGGTTTTCTGGGTTTTTTTCCAGTTTCCCTCCATTTTGTTTCCCCCTGATAACAAGTGCACCAAGGACACGCTTGCAGCATGCAGGGACCACCCTGATCTCCAGGATGGGACTGCTGGAAGGGTAAAGAATATTTCTGAGCTGAAGGACCTATCAATAGATGTACCTAGCTCACAACTTCCCACAGATTCCCTAGCTTGAATATATTTTTCAACCTTGAATTTAAAAGTAATCAGCAGCACTTGGAAACAGGAGATCCATTCTGCAACATTGTCCAAATTCTTGCAGTGTCATGTCTGAAATCAGTGTTTCAGGCTCCATTTCTAAACTCTTGGGAAGCAGGAAAAGAACAAAATTGAGTGCAGGATGCAAGAGACTGCCTGTGTGGATGCTGATAGAAGGGTGGGCTTGAGTGCTTAGACAGGATTCAACCCATTAAGCAGACAGATGCTTTAATGTTTCTCACCCTAGAGAGTTGCTTCCTGTACAATACTTCATCTTTTATGATCTTAATTAATACTAATTGGCAGATGATTGCCTCTAAAAGTACTATTCTATGGAGAAAACTAATCTCTGATATTACAGTGAATGATATTTGGGAGAAATCATAAGGTACTACAGCTTTATGTAAATGATTAAATAGATTGTATTTCTCTGTTTTGATTTGTATCTGTTTATATATTGGTTTTCTTGATAGTTTGTATCATAACTCCCACACCTGAGGAGTTCCATCACATTTTTAAACCATAATGTGTGGCTAGAGGAGATCACACTTTTCAAAACTGTAATGAACACCCATTATTAAATAAGGGATATAGGTGTTTTCTTTTTTTTTCTCTGTTTGCTTTCAATCAGCATACTAATTCTGCTTTTATGTAGAATTCACTCCTCCATTTATATGGTAGGGTGATTTAATTTTTGGTCTGTTCCTATGTTGAGAAGGAATCCTCCTGCATACATCCACAAGATCCTCTTTCAGCAATGACTGTAATTACAGAAAAGTAAAAGCGGAGATCTTAGATCTTAGTAAACAAAATCAGAGGATGAATTAATGTTTAAAGCTGGCTGTGACACTGAACTTGCAATTCACTTATTATTTTTGGCAGCAGCGTGTCCAAACTGCCAAGACCATTCTTGGAAATCCCAGCTGTGATGTCTATAATAGCTGAACTACAGGAAAGCTGCAGTTAGGTCATACTGCCTTGTCACTGCACATGAATAGTGCAAGTGATAATAGTTACCATTACTGCCTACTCGTTTTGCAGCATGTTTTGTTCTGTTAAAACAATTCCAATTATTAACAGCACGATAAAATTGTCTGCTGAGTGCACTCCCTGCTGCTTTACGTGGTTGACTCAGGTAAGGAGCGTGGTGGGGGCAGATCAGCCCCAGCTGAATCCAACTGGGCCCTGTGGGCAAGGGCAGAGAAAGGTCATGGAATGGGCTGGGAAGGGAGGTCACGGGACTGGCTGGGGCCAGGTGGTTTTTGGAGGCCACCTGGGAGAGGGGAAGTTTCAAAGTGAAGCTGGGGAGAGGCCAAGGCCAGTCAGAGCTATCAATGGAGGGGAAGAAGCTTGCTGAGCTCTCTGTGCAGTGAGTACTTGAATTTTCATAAGTAGGAAAAGGTCTCAGGGGTTTATTGTCAGCCAGAGCTGCTGGTCAAGGGGGAGGTGTTAAAATTAGATGCTGAGCTGGAAGGATATTAGGAAATTGATATGTGCATAATGCTGTGTTTTAGCAACCTAATTCTCAGAGTAAGTTATATAGGGCGTGCTGCCAATTATTTTCAAACAGAGCTTGAAAAGTGCTCCTGGCCTGAGGTAAATACTATCAACTTCAGAAGAGCTCAAGTGCTGTTTCAGAGCAGTTACATAAACATACATTCCACATCTACAATTATTTGTTTTACAGGATTAAATCTCTTTTAGATGCTATTAATGGTTTGGAAGACCTGTGCCAGCCTCCTGCAGGCACAGGCTGTTTGACCACAGGTGTCTGATTTAGAAGGTCTGCAAAACATCTACTTTGCATGTTTGCAAGCAGTCCAGGAGCAAATTGCTTGATAATGCTGTTACCAAGACAGGCCATATGTGGTAAAATGACAGAAGCCATGGACAAACAAAATATTGTAAAAGCCTAAGTACTTGCGATAGTAGGTGAGATGATGCAAGGGTTGTCCAGAGCGCCAAAAGATTTTCTCTCTTGTTAAAGTAGTGAACTATTTTTATGAAGTAGTGAACTAACTTTTATGTTATTTTATTGTATTTTATTTATTTATTTATTTTTGGCTCAGCTTTTTGCTGTTCTCAATGGTTTGGCTTGGCCTGAGGGAAGTGCAGGGGAATTGCTGCCCCTAGACGTGGGAATTGAGCTTTGGCAGGGAAGTTGGCACGTGCTGCTCACAGCCTGTTTCGAGCTGCAGCCAGTCAATGGGGCCAACCTCGGGGCAGTAAAGCTGAATGCTGAAAGACACTCCAGACTTAATCTCACAGGATTTGGGGCAGGAGGGAAAAAACTTGGAAAACAAATGATGTGTCAAAGGTGGAAAGAACTTTCTTGCTCTTGGCAGGTAAACAAAAGAAATTCTGATGCAGAGGCTTAATACAGTATAGGTGTAATTTATTTTTTTTTAATAGCAATTGTTTTGGCTGTACTGCTCAAGAACCTGTGGTATAGACTTGTTTTTCAGTCTGCAGCAATTCTTAGGTTTATAAATCCTTGCATCATGTGATTGAACCATGTTTTAAAACAGTGAGAGTTCCTTGTCCCAACTGTTTTGTCTGGAAGATTGATCCAGAGTTTCATGCTGATAATCATGAAAGCAATTTTTTTTCCTTGCCCAGCTTCCAGTTCTAGCTGATACATTACAAGTTTGTATTTACTTGAATTTTTATTGATGTCTTTGAAACAGATCCTCTCTTATCTTCCTGTTTGCTCCCTCTTGACTTTGACATGACAAAACTGTCCAAGCTCTTGTAACTTTTCCATTCCTTTAATCATTTTTCTGTTCTTCCTCTGTATTTATTCTAACTTACATTACTTTTTCAGAATGTAAATTACCAGGAAAGTAGTCTAAGTAGTATTTCAGTGAAATCTTTGGCAACAGTCTTTTTCTCTTCCAAAATTATCTTTCTTAAAGCATTTTCTGATATCATTAACTTCTTCCACACCTGCATCACACCAACAACTCACAGCCGAGTGCTGATTGACCAGTGCCACCTGATTTTCCTCCTTTTAGCCATCTCTTTTAAATAATCTCTATGGAAATACTATGAATTCTTGTTATTGATCCCTAATCAAACAGGAATTAGGGATAAAACAATTCCATCTCCTAAACTGTAGAATATCTTCCCTTTTTTTTTATGAGAATGTGTTATTGCCTCTTGGCATAGAAACCCAAGAGCTCCAGTCATGTTGGGCAGCATTTTGCAAGGTCATATTTAAGGATAAGGATAAAAGCATAAATTTCACTCATTGATCAACTAAAACCTCCAAACTTTCCTGAGACTCATATAAAACCTAAAATGTGGCCCATGCAGATTGGTGATCTTGGTTACAACAGCAAGACAAACCCTGACAAGGGTTTGGTTGCCAAATCCACTCTTTTGGATTAAAGTCATAAATAAAAGGCAGAACTAGCATAATGAAGCTGGACACAATATTCAGACTTACGAAGTTTTCATGTGCTTAATATGTGTGAGAGCCAAAAAACCATGAATTTGAATGTAATAGAAATACTCTAATGTGAAGAGATTCTGATTATGTAAATTTCAGCTCCGATTTTTCTTTTGAGTAGGTGTTTTCAAAAACAAAGTAAGTGTTGAAAACACCACTCCAAGCTGCCATACTAGACGATGATGTGGAAGTTTTTCCTATAGCTTTGTAGTGAAATGTTGCAGACCTTGCTCTGATCTCTTGTCTATAACCAGACTGTTCATCAGATAATGTTTAGTTATGGGGAAGAAGCAGGTAAACATACAAATGGCACAATCAAACAAAACACATTTAATTGCAAAAACCTGAAGTTACTCACAACATGTAAAGTGGACTATATCTAAGCCAAAAAGCCACTGTTCTATTCCCTAATAGTGACAGATTACAAAAAATTACATTCCACGACTCCCACAAGTCTGCATCTGACATGCTAGCAGGGACTAACCACAAGTCAGACCTCAGAGAATATTGAGCTGTCAGGGATGCTGGAAAGAATGTGGGATGGAGGAGGCATGGGAAGATGGAGGGAAGAGCAGATGATGTTCTTCTCTCCCTGACGAGACGCATAAAAGCCGAACAGCCCCATTCTACACCAACGTGTTTTCAATACCTACATGTTTTCAAAATGCATTAGAGAAGGATTGTTACTACGTCTGATGTGTGTCACCAAAGCACAGCTTGTCAAGGAAAGAAGAGATTCAAACAGCCTGAATAGAGGGGGAAGTGTGTTCTAATCACAACCTTGTGCTCCTTCAGAAGCTTGTGCCATCTATTCTCCTTGGTATTTCTTGTAGTTAATAGCACTAATGATACTCCAAAATCTGATCCTTTCAGTGTCCAAAGAGACTGTTTGCAAAGTATTTTGATGGCTGAAAATAGCACCAACTATGCAACATTTTTGCCACTGGAGCATGTGCACTCAGATGCATTGATAATAGAAGGAGGTGGGCAGCTCTCTGTGCTAGACAAACAGAGCCTTGTGAAGAAAAGTTTATCTGAAAATTTAAGGGTTTTACCAGAGCTTTACAAATTCAAATGCACTGAAAGCTAGAGAATAAATTGCTGCATAGAAAATTAATAACTAGAGTGCTGAAATCAAATGCTTATAGTGAACAGAATTGCTGTGCAAGGATGGTTTGGTGTGTCAAGAATTTCTTGTAGGAGTTATTGAAGGAGTAATGTAAGTAAAGACAATTTGGGCTATAACAAGGAAGCTAAGCAATCAAGAGATGAGATCCAACAAATATCAAATGTCAGAAATTTATTTAAAAGCCACAGTAGTGGCAATATAATCTTGAAGGGTGTCATATATCCATCTTGGTTGATGAACAAGTAATTAATCTTGTAATGCTAGAAGCTGAAACAATCCCAGACAGTGGCATGGGTGAGGTATCTTTACTTTTGGAAGAGAATATGTGGTGAAATTAAAAGTTTTTCAGATCAGCCAGACATCCTTTATGCTCAGTGTAGTGTTCTTCTCTTATATTATGCTTCCTTGAAATGAACTTTTTGGCTTGATTTTTTTTTTTAGTAATTTTATTTAGGAGGAGTAAATGTTCATAAAATCTCCATTCCACTTTAAGTATCCTGAACCAGCTCAGTCTGTGACTGAGAATATTTTTACTGCAAGAGAGTTCCTTTACTTAAAGAAGTTAACACAGCATTCCAGTGACACAGTTTTGAGAGGAGCATGATTTTTATACAACCTTAATCCATCCATTT
Organism: Irena cyanogastra; assembly: GCA_013397155.1. NCBI lineage: Eukaryota > Metazoa > Chordata > Aves > Passeriformes > Irenidae > Irena > Irena cyanogastra. The sequence continues at coordinate 357,128 of VWZV01009556.1, read as the reverse complement.
AAAAGAAGAGATGCAGTTTCTACTTTTAATGGAAATTTAGTTCTGCAGCAGACTTAAAACTCCCAGGGAAGAGAGAAATTTCCTTAAATGTAGACACATAGAAGTGTTTAGGCTTGAAAAGACTCGAGTCCAAGCATTAACCCAGCATTGCCAAGTCCTCCACTAGACCATGCCCCTGAGTACCACATCTGAACATCTTTTAAACACCTCCAGGGATGGTGACTCCACCACTGCTGTGGGCAGCCTGTTCCAGGGCTTGACAAGTTTTTCCACTATGAAGTTTTTTACTGATATCCAATCTAAGCCTCCCCTGGCACAACTTGAGGCTGCTTCCTCTTGTCCTGTCACTTGTTACTTGGGAGAAAAGACCAACCCCCACCTGGCTGTACTCTCCTTTCAGGTGGTTGTAGACAGTGATAAGGTTCCCCCTGAGCCTCCTTTTCTCCAGGATAAACAACCCCAGCTCCTTCAGCTGCTCCTTAAAACCCTTGTGCTCTAAACCCTTCCCCAACTCTGTTGTTCCTCTTTGGATGCATGTAATGCAAAGATCTAGAAACTATGAGGTTTGTGGTGGTTTTTTTTGCATTTTCTTTATGTTCAATTGTCTTTCTAGGGTGCAGTGCTTTACATCTGAAAGAAAAATGTCTGAAACAGATGACAGGATTTTAATTTCGTCTTTTTCACTTTATTGGCTACAAAGAGAGTGTGAGATGACCTGCCTGGATAGATTTCTAAATTGCATATGAAAATCTTGTCTCAATGGCACCAATTGATGCAACTCCATAAAAAAAATAGATTTATAGAAAATATATGATTGCTGAATTACTATCTTTGTATGAATATCTGGCTGGACTGAAAATTGGCTGTGATAAATCCAGTGTGCTTTAAAGTGGATCAGCAATACCACTTGGCAAATCTCCCCGACTAAGCTAGGATTTTTTTTTCTACTGAGGAAAGAGGGGTAAGGGAGTTCTTTTATACTTAAACATGTAGTCCAGAGTCCACCTGGCTGAGGAGATGCTATGTAGCTCATATTTTTTGCAGGTCCCTTCTCTGAAACCTCCTGCAGGAGTCAGATACCTGAGGTTCTACTTTTGGGTCAGTTCAGAGCTCAGAGCAGAGCCTATAGCCTTGTGCTCAGCAGCAGCTCCTCACCATAAATGAAGTTTTCTGGGGGCCTGTAACTGTCCCAGACCTCTGCAGTTGCTGTCACTGGCTGCAATTTCCACAGTCCTGGAAAAGATCTGTTCCCTAATAGTACATCTCTTTTGAGGGTGTGTGCTAAACTACAGTAGAGAGTGTTATGTACTTAATGTCTCAAGTGAGAATTTTGGAAACTGGATAGACCTTTCCTGATCTGTGCACAGTACACAAAGGACTGTGCCAAATCTGAAGTTACCATGACTAAACAGCTCTGCATTAATCATCTTGCAAATTTAATTTTAAAATGAGAACAGGAGAACTTAAACTCATCTTTCAGGTCTCTGAGGGATTCTTTTTTAAACTTTTTGTTCCCTATTCCTCTTCCCTGTTCATCTACTGAAGAGTGAAAGAAGGACCAGAACAGTAGATTTCATTTGGCTATTGATCCAATGTGTTAATACTTCTACCACTGCCATCAGAGCTACTGTAGTTGGAAAATAAAGTAAAAGAAGTATTATTCTTAAATTTCTCCAGCTGGTCTACCGAGTTTTTAGACTGCACGTTTTTCCTGAGTGATAGAGACTACTTTGATTTGCACAATATTAAAACAAGCAAAAAACCCTACCCTGAAAGGCAAACCCACCAAACCCAACATAACCACTTTTGGTAGCCATAGGTGTGTAAAAACAGTGGCTAACTGTGCCACCCCCATCCACCCCAGTGGTAAACCAAAAGTGAATAAGTATTGGTTTACCCTTACAAGAATCTTGTAATTTGTGTTTCCAGCACATAACAGCAGAAACAATGCACAGGCTAAGTGATCTAACAGCTAATAAAATAGTGACTGTTCAAACCGCTTGTACAAATAAAAGGTTAGATCAAGTTCACACTGGGTTTTCTTAGACATACTTCCAAAATGCAATAAGAATTCTGAAGGGAACACATAGTGCTTAAAATACCAATGCAAATTCAAAGATTCTGTTCTGCACCTGTGCTAAAATTCATGCTTGAGGCAATGCCATGAGAGAAACATAAGCTGCTGGCGTGCATCAGAATGAAAACTTTAGGCTTCTATTTATGCACATGGATGCACGGTGCTAATGTGTTATGTGCATCTGAAAACAAAAAACATTTTCTCTCCTCCTTGAATGCTTGTGGCCAGGAGGAGCAAAGAAAGCCCTGCCACAGGGAAGAGAGTTGTCTCATGATTTTGTGGGGTTAGAAAGGATCTGGATCTGGCCCCTGTGCTTGGGGTAGTCTAGGCACCACCCCAGCAACCCCTTTGTTCCACTCCTCAGCATGACATCCCAAACCCTCTGCTGACATGATTTTGGCATTCTGAATTGCAAAAAAAAATGATGCCTTGCAGTAGCAGAGGGAAGGGCAAGCTGATTCCCTGTATTATCTCCTTTATCTGTGACTTTTTTTTTTCCTTCTTGTCCCTGGCTGTTAGGGAATTGGGAATTGTGGTTAAAGCTGCTTCTTCAGGCTGATGCTTCAAATCCAGCCCAAGCTAACAATGGCTCTTTTAGTGTATGTAAAATTAACTTTTCCCGGGTTTCAGTGGATCCTGGGCTGCACCTCTTGAAATAATTGATAGTGCTGCCAGAAGTCTTAGCAGACAAGCCAAAGACTGAAGTCGTGATGTCCTCAGAGATCTTACTGGAGATCTGAGCTGAATCATACTCAAGGGGCAATGGGAGATAATTATGGAGTTCAGGTGCTTTAGTCTACATACCTGTTTTGGAGGGGGAAAAAAAAAAGCAGCTCCCACAGATACATTCCCAGGTATATTCACCAGGTACATGTCCTGTACACAAACACTGTTAACAAAATTTGAAAAAGCTTGTAAAACAGTATAGCTTGCTGCCCAGATATGAACTGGCTGTGTAATGCTTCACTGGAGGTGTGCTGAGAATGCTACAACTGTGTTTTACTGATTACTTCTGGCCTTATAGAAAAGCTAACACTTCCTTTAGTTTTAAGCCATAAAGCTGTGTCCAGCTCTGCAGGCCATGATTTCTGCCCCATCACTCCAGCCATGCTGCTCAAATCTTTTGGTAAAGTAATTTTACATTTCTCAGAGGATATTGCAAAAGGGTGGAAGAAAACAGCAGAAATATGTAGGGTCTAAAAAATATGAAAATAACACTGAATCAAGACAGCACCACCTCAATGCCCCTTCCTTAATGGTTTAGTTATTAACCATTTACCTGAGAGCTAGACACACAGGTGGCACTAATCTCCCACCAATGCATAGTGCAGGATAAATGTCATGTTAAAATAATGTATTACTGTAAATTAACACGTAAGTTTCCCACAAAGTTCACTCAGTTTGTATGAAATGGATGTATTAATTTATTAATATTTAATGCTTCTACTCTGTGAGTTTCAGTAAGAGTTTTCTGTAGACACTTTGTCTGTTATTTACAGGCACATATAACAGTAGTCGACAGCAGGAACATAAAAATATTTGCAGGTAAATTTTACTCAAATAAAAATCTCAGCAACTAAAAATTATTTGAGGATTTTGAGGAATATATTTTAAATGTCAACTAAATAGCAGCTAAACATATTTCAAACTGTCCCATTTGGCACAGCTGTAAATAACAATCTGTCTGTTTTAAACAGTCCTCTGTTGACTGTGTCAGCAAATGTTATGATTATTTGCTATTAACTGACAATTTCATCTTTGAGCATCTTTATAAAGTTCTGCAGCACTGACATTACTACATATATCATTTCTTGCAGATCAGTATAATGCTGAAAGAATCTTTGTGCAAACCAACTTAAAGCTCTTCATCTTTATGTCTGAAGATGTTGATATGGATGGAGTTAGAGAGATTTATCATCATCTTCACTTTGATCCCCTTTCCTCCAAAAAAAGCAATAACCTGAAAAATTCATGCATCTGGAGAAGTAGGGAAGACAGTTTCATCTGCCACTGAAAGCAATCACTTAGGCATGAGGGACTGGCTGACTTCTGGATGTGAGTGGGTACAACATAAATGTCTCACAGATATTGTGTGTGGCACGGTGGTCTTTCATCAGAGCAGAATTTATGGGTGTTTCCTAGCTACTAGATGAGTGGTGTGTAATGTGATTCCATAAATTACTGTGAAAAGCAGATAGCAGTACAGTAAAAGTAAATACTGATAGCAGGAACCAGTGTATGTTACCCTGTATGAACAAAGGAAAAATGAGGAGATCACCTTACTCTTGCTCATGAGGGCTTTCATACTGACCTCACACTGGCAGGGATTCCTGACCTTTGTTCCAAATGAAAATCAATATCTGGCCTGCTGGGTTGGATATAAGACAAATATTATGTGGTAAAGTGTGTTTTATGAAACATGTGATTCATTCTTTAAGTAGCAATTATCAGTTTGTTGCTTCCAGTTTAAAATAACTGCTTATTGTATCAGACAAAGAACACTACCCATGCTCAGGCCATGCTGTTACCTCTGCACAATGCATATAAAACTTTCTAAATTTCTAAGGCCAAAAGTGGATGAAAACAAAAGTGATATGTTTAAGCACTAAAATTTACATTGTTTCTTACAGAAGAAAGCTAAACTAATTGTCTAATTGTCTCTTTCCAAGCCCTGCAAACTTATTTGTCCTAGAAATTTTTTCCATGTGTTTGGGTAAAGAGGAGGTGCTACAAATGTTCAGCAAAGGGCAGAGTAAAATGAATGTAAAAGTAGCACTCAGTCCCAGGTATTTCAAAAGGTGCTCTGAGAAGAGACTTTATCTAACATCTCCCACTTGGATGTAAAATTACCGCCTACTCAGTATGTTATTTATGTGTATTCAAAGGCACAGCTACTTGCTTGCCTTTCAATTTGATGTTTTAACTATTTTCTTTGGTGTGCAAGCCCAGCACAGGAGATGCGCTGTCAGTAAACCAGGTTCAACATTTTCTTGTATGTCACTGGCATTGTTTGTTGAGTTCTGGTCTGTGCTGTCTGTGCAAAAAATACTGGCAAGAAACAATGCTCAAGTGTCAGTGAAACAACTGGGCCAGAGGATTCCTCATTAAAGGTAATTATGCATGAGAAGGAATTTGCTTGATTGTCAGCTTGAGCTGGTAGCACTGACAGATTGGGGAAACCAAACCAAATTTAACTTGCAGATAGTGTATACTTTACATGGAAATAACTGCCAGACAACAACTTATAAAGTTCCTGCCTGCTGCTTTTATGACCACTTTGCAGACAGAGCTATCATTTAAATGGGAGTAGAAAGCACTACCACCCTCTCCTGAAGATTTAATTGTGATCAAGTTAAATCTGTTTAGAATGGAATAGTTGGGTACAGAACACCTTTAAATGCATAATGAAAAACACGTTGATAAACAGCCTGTCTCTTCTGTGGAACAGAATTGGAGAAAAAACCAGCTTTAATGGTGAAATTAAGGTCTGTGAAATTTAGTGTCTGTGAGGTAGCCAGATTTAAGATAGACTGGGGGTTTTTGTTGTTGTTTGCTTTATTTAAAAGCAGATAAGTCTAAGAATTTTCTTCCTAAAGTTGAATATTTTGAAAGAACTGGTCTTGCATAAGCAGGAGGAACTTCATATGAGGATTGCAAAACTAGAAAAAAACCCTTGCCCAAAATTCTGAACCCTCTTCCACGTGGGATATAAGTGTAACAATGTCCCAGCATCCCGCCAGATCCCTTCATGCTTCAGGGTTAGAAGGCGAGCAGATTCTCTGGATCTTCCCACAGCCCCCTGTTCTCTTGTTTCACTCTGTGGTTTGTAGAAGTGTTTCAAATACACAAAACTAATGCTCTGAGGATGAGAAAAGAGATGCTAGCAAATTCCATATCTAGCTTTGAAAAAAATTCTGTGATCCAATTGAATTCCATAACTGCATATCAATTGTTATAAAGGCAAAAAAAAAAAAAACCAACCACATTAAGAAGATTCAATAGAAAATGGAATTGGTTTTAGGGATAAATAAATACAAGTTAGCTATGAAATGTCTTTGTTCAGTGAGTTTGAAGAACAATTGAAGTGCGTACTTATTCAACTGGGTTTTTTTTTTTAAGCTTTCAGAAATGACAAATATTAGAGTTGACTGAAAGGAGAAATTACAGAATTGAAATTTGTGGTGTATATATATATTTGCAATTATTACTTAATAAGATGCATTCAGAAGCAGTAAAGATGTAATACGAACTGAAAATAGTAGACATGGAAGATAATTGCATCAAGAAAATGAATTAAATTGGATTTTGAGCCATCCATTACACAGTGGAAATGAACTTAGAAGAGGAAGATATGGCTTGACATGCAAAATAATAATTTTAAATGCGTATATGCATTAAAAGGTTGTGTCAACATGCAGGCACAGCTCCAGTGACCTTGCCTGGTAGGGCATGGGGAATTTTGCCATCAGACTGCTGCAGGCTAATTGGCACTGCTCTCGTTTTCCAAAAATAGAATAGTCAACTTTATTCTTTATTTGCAGAACCCTTTTTCTCTTGGACTATTGCAAAGCTTGTTAATAAGAAACCTTAAAGTGCATTTGTGAAATGAGTCAGATATTTTAACTGGGTGTGTTGAAGCAAATGAAAAGGGACTTATCAAAGTGATGTTGTCAGTGGCAGAGAGAGCTCGATGAAGAGTTCACAAACAAAACATACTCAGGTTTGGTTAAGCCCTTGGAAGGAATATCCCATTTACTTGAAACTTAAAAAGCATAACAGTAATTATCTAAAGACACTCATGCCTTCCATTCTATTCTCATATTTCAACCCAGTCAATAATTTGGTTTAGGTCTGACAAACTGTGTAAACTCTGTTAAAGTTAAAAAGTAATTGATTGAGGGAAAATAGTTGGTTGCTTTTCCCTAAATGTGTCTCTCATCTGGGCAGCGTGGGCAGAGTCAGTTCCATGAGTGGAGGGTGAGCCATGTAGGGCTTTCTGTGACAGCAGGCAGGGCTCGACTTTTCCATTTCCTCCCTTCTCTCCAAGAACAACTGGCAGAACTCAGTCTGTGCCATGCCAGCACATTGAAAAGAACCCTTTGCCTTCTGAGAGAACAGAAAGAACAGACCCATTTGTTTCTGGTCCAGGAATGGTCTCTCTTCTACCTACCTCAGGCAAATTCATCTCTAAATTAATTACCCAAACCCATCAATCTCAATTTCAAAATACTTCTATGCCAATTACCCTTAGAAAACTACTCCTCAAACCCAACCTCACTGCACTGAAAGTTGGATATATTCTTCTAACTTCATGTTGTGTTTGCTCTCATGGCAACATTACCCTTCAGCTAAAATATTATTTTCCCTTTTCTGGTTTTTACTTCAACTGTATGTTTGTTGACAGAATGCTTATCTGCCAAAGCTGTTACTTCAGAAAACTCAGTCATTCAGCAACCTGTTTGCAGCTGTATGGTCACTTAAGAATGGATTGGCACAGCAGAATTATTGAAAGTATTTGCTCTACCTGCTATTTTGCATCCTGTTCTTTCAGAATTCTGCCGTGATGATTATTTGGTCTCAAAAGACCAAATAATCTCCTTAAAAATTTTCCTAGCCTGATTCCCCTTAGCCGTTCTGCCACTTGTTCCATGTTCAACATCATCTCCTCTGATTGAAACGAGGCACAGAGTATTTACCCAGTTTTTGGGCTGTACTCAGATTATCTTTAATCTCTGTCCTTCCTGCATAGTAACTCCATTCTCCGCAGTTTACTTTGATGTCCTTTGCCAAGTCTAATTTTTCACTGTAAGTCTGCATTTGTTAATTTCTAACACACAGCTTAATTTGATGCTCAGTACTTTCTTGCTGGTTCTTCATACCCAGCATCTGTTTTTGTTGCCACTGTTCATCCTACTGGGCAAGCCTATTTTCACATTTAAAAGAGCAATCAAAGATTCAAACGACGGAAAAGCACATTTCCTAAATGTGGTACTGCACTGTGCTTCACAGCTTCCAGGTCAGGTTATCCTCGGAGCTTGTTTCTGTTGTCCTAAAGGAAACCCTCATTAGACAGATGCAACATCCTCTTTGCTTACTTAGCATTGCTTAGTATGTACTATTTTCTCTTTATATGTGGCTTTCAAGCTATATTCTGGGTGAAATACCCATTTGTGTTCTATAAAGATTTATGTGGCTTCTATATTCACTCCTAAATGGTGATGAAATGAAACTTTTCTATTTACTCCATGGATGACATTTATGGACTGAGCAAAAACGAATGTGATGTGCTCTGGTAATTCAGAAGAAAAACACAGCAGTGGTTTCCTCAAGGAAGATGTAATTTTTGATACGGCGGAGTAAAAGGAACACTAACCAGAATTTCAGCAATAAACAAACTTTTATAACAAGGACAGTAAATTAAGCTTAGATATATTTATGTTAACGCAGAAGTTTTCAACTCTGTTTTGCACTTGTGTTTTGCTAATTTCATTCCTCATATTCTCCACCTGCTCCCACACATCTAGTAACTCCTTATTAAGGTTGCCTTTTGTTGTCTCCCATCATGTTTCTCTTTCATTTCCTTGAAGTGCCTCTTTTTTCCTACTGCAGTTTGTTTTCAGCTCCTACTTTCAGAGTAATTTCTTGCTTCAGCTGACCGCCTTCATAAAACTAAGCAGGTTTAGCCTTGAATATTTTGTGATAGGCAACTTGGAGCACCGTAAGGTCTCTTGGCACCTCGGTGTGAGGGAGGGGGAGCTCTCCTTTGCAGCATCTGTTGCCTAGCAATGTTTCTCAGGTGCCTTTAGCTGTGCTGCATTGTGATCAAAGCTGGAAAGGCTGAGCGTAAGGGAAAGCGAAAATGGGCTTGAAAACCACCGCAATCAAAGCACAGCGCTGGGTGCAACAATCATGATTTCTACATGACAATGGAGAGACCCCAGCAACGTGTGCCAGTAGGTGCAAAAGGCTTAACTCTGCTTCCCAAGTGCATGGCACTCCTTCGAAGAGAGAAAGCAGTGTCACCATCCGGCAGCTCTCTGCTGGACCCTGTGGCACGACTCTGCCCGGTCAAGAGTCAAACTGATACAGCTCAGCCTGGATTTCTGGTGTTCTCACATCACCTGAGACATTTTCACCCACCATCAGGTGGCATTGGAACCAGAGCCCGGGGAGGCAGCATGTTTCCTATGGGATGCATTGGTGCAGGTGGGATGGAGCACCCTGAGAAGCTCTGCTGCTTTTCACCCAGGCACTGTTCAAAGATCCAGGCGTGGCTTTGCATGTACCAGACCATCACTGTGACCCATCTGAGCTATTTCATGACATACCAACTCATCCACTCCAGCCCCTCACTAAAGGTGGGAAAGTTCCCTGTACATTAACACTGACCCTGTTGCTTTAAGGCTTAAAAAGGGCAGAGGATAAATCTTGTGTAAGAAGGATTTGTTAATATGGATGATGCCCAAGTTACTGACACATCAGGCTAAGTTTTAATTGTGAAATGATACTAATAACAACACTGCACAAACTTAGATGGACTGGTTGGTAGCATTCATGATGTTACAGGGAAAATGAGATTAATCATCCTTGCAAACCAATTCTCTCTCAATGACGCCATCAGGATGGGAATATCTAGGTTAAGACAGAATGGTCCTAGCCTAACATAGCATTTTCCAAAATCGTGTTTATAATTTGGGTGTTTGAGTTATTTCAGTGTGACTGATAATTAATTTAGGCATTCGTACAAGTGTTTTATCTATGAAGTGACCCCTGAATAGGAGCATGTACTCTGTTAAAAAATTACATTCTCTGTAGATAAAATTCCAGGGATAAAGAGAAGTAAATCATCCTAAAGACAAAACTTCTCAGAAACCCAGAAAGGTTAGGGTACAGTACCTGAAAAAAAAAAATCTCTTGGTAATCTCTTGTCTTTCTTTAAGATTCACAAAATAAAGGATTTCATCACCCTGTCTTGCAAAAGTGTGAGAGCGAAATCTGGTAGTAAGATGATTTTGAATTGCACTTAAAACTTCCAGCACTGCTAGAGAGTTAAGCAGATAAGTATCTTCCCCAACTAACCAGCTGCCAAGCAAGACTCTTCAGTGTTTTTAGAACTTCACAATGACATTTCATATATCATGCTTTTGGCAAGTGAACAAAATCCATACCCTGCTGCTTCTTGCTTTCCTGACACTTCCTCAATTAGAAAGATCTTAGTTATTTGTCACAGCTTTATGTATTATATTTCATAAAAAGAAAATGAAATTACTTCCTTGGAAAGGGGTAATTATTAGCATACTCACCCAACTCCATGATTCCTCCAGTATTTTCAGACTTCAGCCCTTCTATAGTGCATGTGAGTTTCACGTTTAAATGGATCATTTGTTAGATAAGATGATCTTTTAAGAAGAAGATAGTCTGATGTTTTGTTGACTGGAGAAACTTTAATTGACAGTCTTGACTTGCAACAGCTTTTTCCTTAACTTTCTGAGCTTGAAAGAGCAGTCTTTCTGTCTGTGTTTGGTGTCTGGTTTGAAGTTTTCTCAGAAAGGCGTTTCTACAGTTCTTCACAAGAAAGCAAGGGAAGGAGCCTTCAGAAGTAACAGATACAGGACTTTTAGTCTGAAACTATTTTCCTTTGCAAGGCTGGAGGAGGGAAAGGAGATAGAAATGAGATGGTAACAGTAGAATTATAGGTGGACTGAGAGTCTTGCTGATCCCTATTCTGGTTTTGGACTTTGTTGAGCTTCCACAAAATATAAATCAATAAATTAGTGAAGGCTTTTCCTCCTCTTTAAACTCTGGGAGGGAAAACATTAATCTCCCTGACTTTGAAGGCTTGCCTACAATGCAAGTTATGAGAAATTATGGTTTTATTTGAAAATTTTTGCACAGCAACTAATAGCCAAGACTGGTAATTCCTCACTACCCTTTAAAACCTGTGCTGCAGTGCATCTTTGACACCACAGCACCCCCAAAAAAGTTAGTCTCATGATTGGTTAGTCTCTCTCATATTGAAGGGATGGGGAAAATTTATTGTGTGTGTTTTTCCCCCTTCAAAGGGCGGTGAGAAACCATATGGGAAGATCTGGGAATGCTGAGACTGGAGACCAACATAAACTCAAAAATTTTCTGTATCATTCACTTGTCTTTTGCAAATCATGCCCATTTTCCAGTTATTATGTGCCAGCAGGGAAGGAAGGTAGTGCAGTGAGATCCCCGTGGGGGTGCTGCTGTCTCTGGGTGTGCCATGGCACAGACAGGTGGCCACAACAGTCTGTGGCTCTGTCAGTCTGGACACAGGAGAATAAAGTCTAAGGAGTAGTTTTTGTGAGCTCTGCCTGCAACAAATGGATTTCCAATCACTCAGTTTCTGGGCTTAGGAAATCAGCATTCGTTTTTAGGGATGGATGAGATGTGGCATGAGGGTATATAACAGTGGTGTAAGTGGGAATATCTGCCAGCCACATTTTGGACCCTTTTTGCAATCCCCTTTCCCTGCGACTGGAGCCCTGTTCCCTGGCACAGGGTGGCTGGGCAGGACCAGGCATCCTGCTGTTCTCCTGGGAGACATATTCTCTCCTCTGCTCATCAACTGGTTTGTGGTGTCTCTTGCTGGCTGGGCAAAATACAATTTCAGCTGTACCCTCTGCAAAGGAATGAGATTTTGGAAGGGTGGAAGAACAAAGGCAGTGCTTGCTGCAGAGCCAGAGGTAACAGAACAAGGCTTGTTCACTGGGTTTTGCACAAGGCCTGTGGCAGCAAGAAGACAACATTTTCCATGGGTGAAAGGTGTGTTCAGAGACAATTTACATGGCTGGTGATGCTGCCTCTGGTGCCCCTGTGGGTAGTTGTGAAGCCTAGTTGATCATAAGTGCCTCGTCTTCCTAATTTCCATCTACAAGCTCCACTGAATCTTTATTACCCTGCCTGAATGCTTTTCCAGCATTTCTGAAGAAGGGCAAGGCATTACTTTTACAGCCCAAGTGATTTTATGGAAAGGATTGAACTCAGGTCAACAACAGCTCATCCATAAGAAGTGCGAGCTTTAGGGAACTGAAACATAAACCCTATCAGAAATGGCACAACCACCCAATTCAGTGTAATCATGTGGATGTGGAAAAGTTTCAAATTATCAAATTAATTCTAGCTTTTGCTCTTCCTCTGAGAGGAAAGCATGATGTGGTATTTCTTTCCTAGAAGCCTTGCTTTTCCTCTCAGTGCTGAAGAAAAGTGAGAGGCTGTTGCATCCCGGAAGGAAGAAATATCAGTATTCACTCCTGAGTGTGCACAGCCTGTGCATTGTTCTGTGAGGGGCAGGGCTTCATCAGAGAATGGCAGAGAGTGACCACATGGTACCAGAACATTTTCCAATTCTGTTTCTGCACTATCTTCAAAAGCAATTTTTCCATACCCCTGCCTCTTACAATTCTCTCTCTCTTTTTTTTTTCTATTTTTTTTCCTCTTTTCCCTGATTTTATTTTATCCTCTCCTTCTACAAGGCCTTCCCTCACTTTTTTCTCCTCTTTTCTTGTCCCTGCCCAGACTTCGGGTTCTTATGTGTTCGGAAACTCTTTCCAGTTCCTAGCCCAGAAACCTGTCAGGTGTGCTGGAATGTTGCTGGGACAGAACTGAAACAGTGGTAGAGTAGGGGAAGGAGTTAAAACTGAAGACTGGGAAGCTTTGAAACAGAACACAATAGTTATTGTGCTAATTTTCATCTCCATAGCAACACTAATGCAATGTTTTTCCCTCACTCCTGGAATTCCCCTCCTATGGTCTCCTCCTGGGCTCAGCCTGGAGACCAGCACTGGCACAGGGACTGGGTGGGTGTCTGTATGGCTTTGAACTGCTGGAAAATGGATGAGATTTGAAGAAATCAGTAGTAACCTCCTGGTACAACCCTGTGGGCTGCCCCTGAGGTGTGGGACAGATCTGGTCAGGAGGTTTGTCACCAAGGAACAGAAAGGGTCTTGTTGAGATGGTGATGGCAGCTGGTGCAGTAGACAGCAATTATTCTGTGGGGAGCTTCTCACTGAGGTTCTGTGAGGATGAGAGGTCAATGTTACTGTTACAGGTGACCCCTCAGAGAGACACTCTTGCCTTTGAACGTATTATCCGTGAAATTTGAGTTTAGGTCATCTGGAGGTCTAAGCAAATTGCATAGCAAAAAAATTAAACATTTTTCACTATTTTTTTCTGAATTAAAATCATTAATAGTGTGAGACTGTGATTAATGCAAACTGAGTATCTTAAAATCTGTAGGCATCTTTACATATCTTAGTTCGGGTAATGTATCTTGTAGAAGTTAAAGGTAGCTGAAAGCTCAGAGCATCATTCAAACTGTAAAGCAAACTACAATCTCAATTGTGTTTTCTCCTATAGCTGATATCCTGGTAACCAGGCTTGCATTATAATAAGCTTTGGGGTTTTTTTTAACCCTCTTGATACCATCATACTAAGAAAGAAAAATCAGTTAGGGAGGAGACTTTTTGATACTCCACAAATGCAAGTGTCCCAACACTGCTGAACACTGCTGTGCCATTTGGAGAATGCCAGAGGGCAAACTTTGAAGAGGCATGAGAAGCACCAAGAGGGAGGAGAAAATGTTAGAAAGTGCTGTTGTGACAGATGGTGAGATGGTAGGCTGTTTTCAGATGGAAACATGTTGAAGAGTTTTGCTTCTCCAGTCAGGACAGCTTCTTGAGAACAGGCTGGGGGCAAAAACATCCAGAAAGCCTCAGAACAGCTTTAATGTGTGAATTGTAGCTGCTGGTGGAAAAGAGTGAGCAGCTCTCTCAGTAGCTGTAGTGGTTGAACATGTTCTGGTAGCAGTGCTGGATGTCCATGAAGATCCATCAGGAGTCCTGGCTGGAACTGCTGGAATTCATTGTGCCTTGGCTGAGAAACATTAATGCTGTCCACAAAACATGGGAATGCAGTGGTCTCTCTCCTAATAATCCATCAGTGCCATTTGGAGCCAAACCAGCACCTGCTGGGAGCCTTTTTTGTCAATGGACCCTGACTTTTCTTGCAGTGGTGGAGTATCCAAGTGTTCCCTTCTTGGCTCCTGGCACTGCTGGATGTTACCATCAGCTCTGACACTGCTCTGGCAGCTGGGACTGAGCACAGAGCTGTTCCTTTTGAGAAGGTCTTTACTAGGATTCCTCATGTTTGGACTAAGATGAGATCTCTAGGAAGGTATGTAGTTCTGCAGCTGGAAGGCTGTGGTGTTTAAAGTGGGAAGGTCACCCAGGCACCCCATGGAGACAGGGAGCTTGCAGGTAAACTGAGGGCTCAGTGAAGGAAAGCTGCAGGAAAGTTAACTCAAAACACAGAACTGCTTTCTGTGTCAGCTGACTCTGGAGTTAAAGTGATGTAATTTTCAAGCAAGTGTTCCATTTCAGCAAAAGTGTATACTTACTACTCTTACATACCCTTCTTAGCCTGCAGACATGAGGCATTTCTATTAAAAAAAAATTTAAAAAAGGAATAAACCTGGGCATCTTTTACTTCCTCCACTACCTTCTGTCCATCCCTTCTCCCGTCTTTAAATCCCATAGCCTTGATACCCAAATTAGAGACCTTCCTCTCCCCACATATTCAGAGCCTAGAGCGTACATGTAGTTTGCAGAGCACTGAGTGGGCTTAATGTACCATCAGGCTGGAACGTGTTAGGAGCTAATTCTGGGATGCATGAGCACAGGAATTGTCATGGGAACACAGCCTATAATCAAGAAGGATAAAAATTCCAGTAGGAAACCAGGCTATGGGAGACTTCCATCATGTTGCTCAAAACAACCTTAAAGAGAGGATTATTTTGCAATTATTTCAAAGGAGACACCATGCCGTGGGAACCCCTGACAAAGCAAATTGCCTGTAATTAATAAAAGAGGGAACTTTAAAAGAGTAATTTCTTCTAGTTATGTCCAAAGGCATAAACCTGCCCTTTTTCTAGACCCACTAATGAGAAAAAAAAAATGAGGAGTCAGTTGCCCTCTGACTGCAACTCAGCTAGTAAACATTGTGTAAAAATATTTTTTCTCACTTTTTTTTTTTAACTGACAGAAAGGAAGGTTTGACTTAGCCTACCACATAGTCAGATGCTTCCTTTAATCCAGCTTCCTTGGGAAATAACAGTTACAAGATTGTGCCATTGTCAGTCCTCATGAGCTCCTTTTGAACTCATTGCCCAGTTTCAACTAAACTTGCAGGGAGATCAAGAGTCCCTTTGCCTTTGATGAAAACAAGCAGATACAAGGCAAGCCCCTGTTAATGGAAAGGCCACAGCATGTGTTCAACATATTATTAGACATTAGAGAATCTGTGTGAGGGAACAGAAGGACTGAAAACTTTTGTAAGAACAAAAACTACAGCAAGCAGGCTTTATAAGTGTCACTGCTCAGATAACTTTTTGGGAGTTGCTGTACTAAGCTCTATGATATAAGTACTTGTAATTGTTTTCTAATTCCAACCTGTGCAGGGCCTCCTGATAATTAAAGTGTCAGCGTTTCAGTGATGAAAAGCCCCATTGAAAATCAATGTTCAGTTGCCATTGCTGCTTGCAGAGAAGACAGAAAGGTCTTGTGAAGGTCTGCAGAACCAGCTGTGAAAGTCTTCTGTCAGCTTGGTGGGAGGGGAGAGCTGTGAGACCAAACCATCATTTGTAAATTCTCGTCCTTTAAACTTAGGGCTGGCTATAGAGAAAATCAGAGGCATGTCTTTTATGTGGAGGCCTCCAGAACTGCATGTCCTGCTTAACACTTATTTGCAGGTATTCTGCCTGTTCCCATACCAAGAGAACAGACTGATAACCCTGACTCGAAGCTGCAGGGAAGCTCCTCACAGGAAGATCTGTCAGTGTAAGCAATGGCACATCTTCACAGAGCTCAAGCGCCTTTTACTGTTCAGTGTGGGTTTTATTCCCAGTTCTTTGTTAATCAGGGGAATGCTCCTCACCTTGCTTTATGAGTCAGGACAGTGAGATGCAGGGAGACTAAATGGTGACACCAAGGTCACACGTTTTGGCAGAGGATGAAGTTAAACCCAAGCCCTCGGAGCTGTGGGCTGGCAGTGACTCTGAGAGCTGTGGGAAGGGGCATCCTCAGGCTCTCTGCAGGGTGGGAAGCTCTTTCATGTGCTCTCTGCCCTTCTTCCCTTCTCAAACCAGCTCTCTGATTCCTGCTTGCACTTTTCTGACTGTGCTTTGGCCTATCAGGTTTCCCAGAAGTAACCATTATTGCATCACTTCTGAAATTACTTTTCAGTATAACCCAGTGCAAGACTTGGTATTGCAAACCTGCTTACAAAAATGCCTTGCTGCCTTCCCTTAGAGCATTCATAAACTGTGTCAAAAAATACTCCAAAGTAGTTGCTAATAGCCTAGATTGATTCTGACTGCATAAAAGACAAGTAATTTCAAATTATGAAAATTAACTACTTACATAATTTGATTTATTCAGTTGCAGTCTCTGTGAGGATTTAATGATGGTGCCTTATTCCCAGCTCTGCTGCTGCTGCTGAGCTGACAATATATCACAAGTGTGATTCAGAAAGGTCTAGCAAGAATGTTAGGGTGGTATGAAGGAAAAACAGGTAGATGATATAGCAGAGCTTAAGTTTCAGTCTCTGGCTCGTAATTATTCCATCTTTTTCTCATCATCAGTGTTTATCCTATTGCATTTTGATATAGCAGCTTCTTTAGGATCAAGTTTAATATGTATATTAATACGTATATTTGTAATCTGATTACAACTTTTACTGCAATTCCTGGCTCAGACTTACTGGACTTTTGCAATCCATGAATGATTCCTCTGTCTCAGAAATGACTTTCCTGTATCCCTACTCCACAGAATCAGGCACAGTCCCCGAGTCCAGCCCAGCTCCTGCCTCTGCAGCCACTTGCAGATGCTGGCATGGAGCACACTCACAAGTCCCTGACAAGGAGCATAAAGAGATGGTGGTGGTGTATGCCTGTGTCTGAGAGGCAGCAAGTTAACAGCAGGAAAACCTATTTAAATAGGGATTTACTTCTGTAATCAGACACGGAGCCCCACGGTCTGTGGTACAGCCTCCTCCTTAACACAGAGAATCTAAATCTGAAAAACAGAGACTGCACTAGGAATATTTCTATCCTCACAATTTATTTGTTAAGGTATTACCTTTGCTCTTATAGGGACCCTTCTACTTCCCACTGGCCTCTGCAATCATTCAGCTAAAATGGGGTAAAAAACTGACAAGTACTTGCGCACAAAAAACATTGTGACTTAAGCAAGGGGTATTTAGAAGTAACTTGGAACCTAAATTTGAAAACAAACCTAAGGGATAAGAGTAGCTATCTGGATAAACTTCCAGAAGGCAGAAACATCTTTCGAATCACCTCTTTTTTCCTTTAAGGCATTATCATCACTTTGATCTAAATTGAATTGACTCCAAGCCAGTTTATTGCAATGTATGAGCTGCTCCCCTGTAGATGCTGGAGATGAGGCTCTTGCCTGAGAGCTCAGAGTGACACAGTTCTCCTTCAAAGGCACCAAATGAGAGGTGAGAACCAATTCCTGCAGCTCCTTCCACTACCGAGACAGAAGAAAAAGTGATTCTCACTTTCAGGATAGGTCTTAGAGGTAGATGAGGATGCAAAGAAAGAAAGAAAGAAAGGTATTGTTTACCCCTTCTTTTCCCCTTCCTGTCCTCAACCTTCTCTTCCTACCTTCTCTTCCCTGGGTGGGAGGTAGCTGTGTCTGAGAAGAACAGTTCTGCCCACAAGGCCCTCTCTACCCCTCCTGGATATTTCATTGTTGCAATCCAGCTGTTTCTGAGCTGGCAGCAATTGCAGGCAGGAAGAGTCTGAAGAAAGGAATGACAAAGTCTTATTTACTGAAAGCAAGAGCAATACTTCTTGATCCTTGATCATTGATTGCTACAGCTCTTTAAAGGGCAGAACATCCAGCAATTGCATTTGACAGGTGTTGGGCCAGAAGATTTGTAACAGGAAACATGAGGGCTATGATCTGTTCTCATTACCACAAAAAGAAGATTTTTGGTTTCAGTCGGGACAAACAAGTCTTTTATTTCCTGTCTTCTTTTATTACTTCACCAACTTATTAAATTCTTTATTTTTATTTTCTTAATATCCCTGCAATGCCTTAGCTTTTTAGGTCAGTGACTCATATCTACAGCTGCATAAGAGCAAACCTCTTCATATAAATGGCTTAATTTTCAGGCTGACCATGTAATTTTATCATTCTTCAAATGATCTATGCTTCTCTAGATTAAATGGATGAGTTTCCAGAAAGTAAATGTGTTTGGGCTGCACAGACAGAGCTTTATGTCAGGTTCCTGCCAAAGAAGTCTGCACAATATTGTCTCAATAAAAAATGAGAAAGTAAAAATCATTTAGTTACAGGTGTACTACACATTAAGATGCAGAAAAGGCATCACTAAATTATGTCATTGCATAAGTAGGTCCCTCAGTAACAGTTAAGGGAAGAAACTAGTTGGTCACAACTAAAGAAAGTGCAGCTTTTATGAAAAGAATTGGCAGTAAAAAAGTCAGAATTACACTTCTATGTGAAGTAAGTTCTGATGAATTCAAGCAGCTCCTGAAGTTTCCAGTGCTCCTTCCTGTGTAAATGGTGCTTCATCCTATATGTATTTTCAGCACATCTCTCTGTCTGCCTAACTTTAACTTAGGTTCTATGCTCTTGCATTGAATTTCAATCCAGATTTCTGTGCCACTTCCACCAGGGTACCTCCCAGATTTATGCGAGAAGTGAAGACATTTGTACTGTTCCCTTTGTGGTTACGTATCTCTTTGATACATGGAAGTCAGATTTCAGCAGATTGATGCCTTCAGGCCAGAAAAACGGTTGCTTTGCCATCTTTGTGCATTTAAGTGCATTTTAATTCTATGTTTTCCCAGATAAATTCTGGCCAAACCTGTTTTTCCAGTATTTCATGAAGAGCTTTGTCATGTAACTTTTCCGATGGGGCAAAGATGAGCAGTTTCTAAAAAAGGCTTTGACTGTTATGAGCTGATTGGGCGTCTTACAGTGGCACTGGTAAGTGCAGAGGGTCACCAGTTTATCCTCACCACACACCCAAGAAGTCAGTCAGCATCACTGCTGTGTTTTCAGGGGAGATGAGAGGCAAACTCCCTGATGCCTTACATCATCCATAGGCAGGGGTCTGCCTCTCAATCTGAATCAATGAAATGAGAGGAGCTGTCACATTTCCAACCTCACATTCAGTAAAACCCAGGTGATACTGCAGTAGTGGGGACCACATGAGGCTCTAAAGGGAGAGAAGCCTCTCTGAGGGTCTGAATGAAAAGAGTTTTCCAAAGAGAATCAGGATCCATCCTCCTCTTTCCCCATCCTTGCCTCAGGATATGTCCAAATCAAGCAGACCCAGCCCATTCTTGCGAGTGGATGCCACATAGACCCCTGTGCTTCTGGTGTGTTGTTTTTCCCATTTATCATGAGTTGCATCCACCAACCTCCACAGATAGATCTCCACAAAGCAGAATTTAATGGGATTTTCTGCAAACGCGTATTGAAGAGGAATGAGGAGTTTGCCAAAAATTTGTTCCTCACTTGATGTGGACATAAATCAAATCCTCTGATTTAGTTTCTATACTCTGATTCCAGCAGAGGTCAGCTCTGCCTGTGCAGGGGATGGACAAAGCAGTTCAAAGTGTGGGCACCTGCACACCTTGCAACACAAAGCGCTGCTTTCTTCCCACTGCCCCTCACAGCACTAACTTATCCCATTTCAGGCCCTCCTCTTAAATGGAGATAAAAGGGCTTTGAAACAGAGCATCTCTGTCTTCAGGACTGCCATAAAAGCTGCTTAGAGAGCTCTTCTTGCTGCTGCTCTGTGTCTCCAAGCCTGTTTGAGAACAGCCTGTAATAAGCAGGAGGAGCAGGAGACTGTGACAGTGGTCCTTGGTGAGGTTAAAACTGCTGCAAGATGAAAAACTCCCAAAGAGCAAGAAGTTATGTCTGGACTGTGCTTTCCAATTACTGAACTATTAGGGAAACAGAAATACTGCCATCCTGTTGCAACTATCTTCCTTTGCTGCTGTATCAGGACTGTTAAAAACCCCTAAATCTGTGCTCAACAGTATTTGGTTAAGATTTGTTCTGGCAAAAAAAATTTGAGTGTATCCACAAAAAAAGTTTACTTCTTTAAATGGCATAATTTTGGTGGATATATGGTCCACTGAAATTATTATTTCTTCTATCAGTTACAGTGGTTCTTTAGCTCTTCAGAACACAAGACAAAAAGAATTTGAAGCTCTTTAGAACACAAGACAAGAAACATTTTTGAAGCTGAAGGTAGAATGTGTTGACAAAACCTCTCTAGTTTGACAGCATAACCTTGCAAATGCCCAAGACATGTTTTTATCCTCTCTTCCTCTTTAGAGATTAAATTATTGCTACACTGACATTTTTGTTAATTGTCATTAATGATTGACACACTTTACAGACTTTTGAAGCTAGAAATTAATGACTGCTTTTCTGAAATCAGATGTCATGCCTTCGACAGAAATTTTTCATGTAACCAGTGATGTGTGCCATTGAGACAGCAGCTGCTTCTGAAGGATAATATCTAAAAAACCCCAAAGAATCTCTCTCTAAATCTAGTGCCTGGTTTTCTTAAATAATACTTTTCACACTTTTCTGGTACCTTTTTTGAATTTAGCTTCTTAATACTAAAACCCAGGTGAAGTTTCAGTGCATCTAAGCAGCCCTTTTCTTTGTTCTGTTTGGGAGATTTTGTAGATTGAAATGACTGAAATGACAAAACATGGTTTGCTCATTTCTTACGTGTAGCTGTATATAACAAGAAATGAGTGCCATTAGTCTAACAAACTACCAAGGGAGCCAATAAATAATTTCAGCACAAGATCAAGGATAGGACTAATGAGCAGCAGACTTGACTTGTTACCTGAGAATTGAGAGAAGAAACATAAGCCCACTAGAAAGAGGTGATTAAGGTGCACCTTCATGGTGAACTTCCACTCTTGTGTGCAGTTGTGCTGCCCAGCTCCAGCCTTTAGGAGGGTCAGATGAATGTTAGGCAAAGCAAGGAAAGCTATTTTTCATTTTAGTGCTTGTCTCTCCTGATGGCATTATCTGTTATAGGTCAAGCAGCTACAGCTGACAGCTTCATAGGTCATCTTAAAAACAAGATATACACCTGGCTCTGCTGCTGCTGATTAAAGATCACATATCTAAGTGCAGATGACACTCTTGGCTTTTGGGTGACTACAGTGGATTTGGAATTCCAGTGTGAACAGCACATTGTGCCCCAATACCACAGACACACACAACCCTGGCTGTTGTTCATGAGGGACTGTGTAACTGCCTCACCAAAGAGCAAATTGTGTTCTGGAAAAGTGACAGCATTTGCAAGGCTCCTATTCTTTGTAGTTACCAGGGGATCTGGATGGTCCAACACTTACAGGTGCTGGCTGCCACCACAGACAGTCACGAGCAGGCTCCACATTTAATGCCCTCTTTACCTGTCTTTCTTTGGCAGCTGGATCCAAATACAGGTATTTTGTAGGTCAGATTTGTCTGTACAGAGAGTTCAAAGCACCACTGACTTTTGTGCCAAAAACTAATGGATGCGTCCTGGGCTGCTCATCTTGCTGTTTCATTTTGTCATCTGTCCAGTGGTAACTGCCTTGCCCTGGGCTGAGGAGAGCCTGATCTGCTTTTCCCAAGGAGAAATCTTAGGGTGTCTCTAGGCCATTGACAAAATCTGAAACACAAACAAAAATTGAATCCTCAATCACAGATTTCTGAAACAAACAGAAAAAGATGTTTCTCTTGCTGAGAGTTCCCTGCTCCCTAGCTGAACTGGGGCTGGTGCCCACAGTATTGCTGTTAACTCCTGTTAACAAACAGCCATGCCCACACTGTCTGGCCTGCAACACAGGGCTGTGTGGCTGAAAGACATCATCGCTCTTCTTTAGGGATTTTATGGTTCAAAATACCTAAATTGACATGAGGGCTCAATCAGTGGATTGGTAGTTTGATAGCCTAATATCGAAGTGGGGATAAATTGCACATCCTTGGACATGGCACTAAAGTTTGCAAGCCCTTGAGAGCAGAAGATCTGCTGGGAATGTGCTGGAAAACACTGTGCAGCACAGAAAGATCCCAATCTGGATATGGTCCTGGCTATTGTGCTTATTTGAAATGGTCTCCTCAACAAATCACCTCTAAATCCACATCTGGCTTTTGTCTTGAAAGGGACTGATTGGTTTTCTGCATAACAAGGTCCAAACAAACTTAAACTGATACAGCTTTGATGATCAGGAGATAGGGACTTAACAGCAAACCAGAGAAATGACAGTGTAGACACAGATCCTTATTTTTAATAGAAAATGGTTGTTTATTCTAGATGTAAACATCCTAAAATATTAATTAAAAAAAAGAAAAAGCCAAAACCCCATAATCACACAAGGCTTTGGTCTAGATGAAAAGAAACACATTTTGCCTTTTACAAAACAGCAGGGGCCCTTTTTGCCACTGGCAACTGTCAGTATTCAGGTAATTTCATAATAAGACCTGCAGTACAGTCTTTGAGAAGAGTGAGACTTGACTGGAAGAAAAATATTAAAAGCCTTCAGTAAAAGGAAGAGTGAGAAAGAGCTTGATTTATGACCCTAATGTAAAAATTCTTTGTGTGGAAGAGATGGTAATGATGCCATTATGTTGGGCAAGCCCAATAGAGAAGATTGTTTATGTAGATACAAGTGTTAGGACAGAATGGAAGTCATTTCCTTAGGAAAGAAATCAACAGCCTTAAATGCATCTTTTACAGAGACCAAAATGCTATTAGACTTCTAAAGTTTGACTTTCCTCTTTTCATGAGAGGATAATTATATTATTTGCTTGTTTTCTCTGATACATTTGAATTTTTTTCAGTGTCACTGAATAATGTCTGTCATTTTTTTGCTCCTGGCTGCTCCCTTGGGTGGCCCCTGGTTCATTCCCTCACTGATCTGGGGTTATCACTGTCCCATTATGGGCACCTGGCTCTGCCTGCCTGTGCTTGGCTGTGTCCCCTCTGTGAGGAGTGCCTGTACTGGGGTACCTCAGCTCCCAGCTGATGTACCCCTTGCAGAGCAGCCCTGCTCTCTCTCTGTTCCCCAGGTCCCCAGGTTCAGGATGTGGATGGCCATGTAGCAGTTTTTCTAAAAGGATTCACCAGTTACATGATCAGAACATGAATCAGCTCTGTGATATTGCTGGGGTGTCAGCTCTGTCTGGCTGGCCATTTCCACTGTTGAATTTGCACTCTTGGTTGTTCCTGCCCAAGAGCAGCCCTGATACTGGCTCTATTCAGCTGCATTTTTTGAGACAGTCTTTAATTCTAACTCAGTTGTTCCATCCATTTGTGTTGCTCCCCAACCTTTCATCACCTGCACACTTACAGGTTATTCCCTCAGCTCAACTGTTAATGAATAATTAAACACTAATTTTTATTAAACAATTAATTAAAACACTTCAAGGTACCCAGGAGAGTCTCCTGAACAATCACAAGTGGTGTAAGGTTTATAACTTGACAATAGTTATTATAATGAGCTATTTTTGATTAAAGCTTTCCAGACAATGGTACATACTCCTAGTATTTTCACCCAACACACATTTATTGCTTTGTGTCTGTGGCACTGCTAAAAGCTTGTGCTGTATTTCCCAGGATTTATTATAACACAAATTAGAGGAAGATACTCTGATAACTGACTGGGCTGCATCTCTAAGCAATACTGATGAGGTCCAATCCGACATCCTTTAGTGGTTGAGTTACCAACAAACCATGGCCTAAAATCTCTCTTAAGGATCATATCTTGATCACAGACCTCCCTGTTTCAGTTATGTCTGCTGATTTCAGAGCACTCCCTTCTCATCAGTGACTCAGTGAGCCACAGTCATTGCAGTGAGGTGGCAAATTCGTACTCCGTGGGCTCCACCACTGCCTGTTGCAGTGGGTTCTCCAAGCCAGGCTGATCTTTTATAATCTAGCACAAAGCTAAGGATAAGAAAATGAGTATTGATAGCTACTTCCCCCCCCACCCCCGTATTAAATGTAGAGATAATCTTAGGCTTAATAGAAATAAACTGGATGGATTTAATGCTATCAAATCAACAGTGCTAGCTAAAAAGAAAGAATGTGTTTCTTTCCTCCTAGAGGAAGGATCACTCTTATACAGCAAAAGATCCAATTATGGCCATCTAGAGATTAACTAATGTGGTTATAATACAAATCAATCATCTGCACTTAAAACTGGAAAGTGCTTGTTTTGATGTATTACAGCCACCCTCCAGTAAGTGTCATGCACAGTGGCTTCTGGATTCAAGCAGAAACAACAGTCCAAAGGATTAAAACAGGAAGTTTTCCAGACAGGGCAGTGTCAGTGCTTCCACGTGAATGCAATCAGCAGCAATCCAGCAAGTCAAAACCCAGGAAACTCAAACAGCCGAGGATGAGGATGGATGGTCTGCCTGACACCTAATTGCTGTGAGGCAAGAAAAACAGCAGGACTAGGAGGACAGAAGATGCAAGGTGATGCTGAAGTCATGTTCTGCTGCTGGCCGTAAGAGTGATTCACTGGACAGTGTGTCCCCTGTCAGAGGGAGGGAACAATAAGCAGGAACATTTGGCATTCCAGTCCATGAAAAGACCCAAGCCAACTGTCCTGCTCTGCTCACTCAGCTGCTGCAGGAACCAACTACAGACAGCTGTAGGAAGAAAGGAAAAGGAATATAACTTTACTAAAATGAACTTTTATTTCCACTGCTGTGCAGAAGGTGGAAGGGGATGGTGACTCCTGTCACTTTGCTTGTAATTGTTATTGCAGACACGACTACATTACAGGTACAGTAATTTAATACTCTCAAATTCTATTTTGAAGGTCAAAGTGTTCTAACATCATATTTTTGACTGTGACTTACAGCAGCAGAGTTTGGAAGTTCTCCTCAAGTCAGGAGAAGCTGCCAAATGAAACCACACTTCAATAGGTACAAAGTACCCTTTGGCAGAATTCCATCAATTTATAATCCCCTTGCATTACTGCATAAGCATTTCTGGGTGAGGTAGCCAGTTCCAACCCTTCTCACCCATGTCAAAAATCTACGTACTGGATCAGACATTTCTGTGATTCCTAGTTTTCATTTCTGCTTTCCTTTCCTATTTCTCCAGCAGGCCATTGTCCCAGTGTTGCTTCACAATTCACCACAACATTTTGTTCATTCACGTGGGTTTTGTATTGGCCTCCATGGAACTGTTCTGTGTGTTTGTGTACATATGTAAGCACAGACACCTACTTATTTATGCAAGTAGGCAGCTAAATCACCTTGGCCCCTCTTTGCACCTCACAGACAGCTCAATAGCAGGATTGTCATTCTGCAATCCAGTATTCCCTGTGGCAGAGAATGACTTTTTAACAGTTAGGCACTTAGGGCATAACTGCTGAGTTTGTGCATGAGCCAGCTGACTGGCTGATTCTTTTTGGATGTTTTCACCATCAAACCATTTCATTTTTTGCAATCAACACAAATCCAGTTCAGTCAAAGCCTGAAAAGGTAACACTGCCATTTTACGTAGTGGGGTAATGGTTTCTTACAAAATACAATGGATTAGGCACAAGATTCTAGGAACAAATAAGAAAAAAAATAACTTAGGCAGCCATTTTTTCACTTTGATAAGCCTTGTCTTAAATTTGGGGGTGCTTGCCACTCAAAACTTTCAAAGCTCATCTTGCATTTTGACAAGAAGAAACAATACATAGTCAACAAGGCTACTTTTCTCCTATACTGATAGAGCCTTTCCAATCCTCCCATCTTGCAGAGGAGCCAGTGATGTGGGAGGCCTTAGGTTGGACTTTTTGTAGTGCTGAGCAGCTGATGCTTCATGGCAGAGCAAGCCTATTTAAAAATAGCCATCCTGCTTTTAATTTTGGGCTTTTGACCTCTCCCCCGTGGCAAACCTGCAAATGCACACACAGGGTTGCGCACCTGTAGGAGGCAAACCCAGTTTCATAACTCTTCCACTTCCAAGAAAGCTTCCCAAATTACCATGTGACACACTCCTACTGCAGGCAAGGCAAATCAAAAGTGTTTAGTCAATTCTTGGGGTGTCTAGGTCTGCATATTTCACTGTACTCCCATGTGCTTTTCTTCCTCCAGTAACTGCAGATCTGAGGACCTAAAGAGAATACGGAGGAAAAGACCTCCAATTCCATTCTCTAACTCCAGCATTAATTTGTAACATGAACCATCAAGAAAATAACTCTTGAAATTCAGTATATATAATATACATTCCCAACAGTTTCCGAAATGTGCCCTGATTTTAATTAAAATGTGAACTATATAGGCAGAAGGACTTGTTTCTCTGCCACAAGCAAATCTCCAACCATGGACATCAAATGGCCATGGAAAAAATACTTTGTTTTTTTCATGCATTGAAACTTCCCCAACTTTATTACATTTGGAAACATAATGTAATAGCAGAGGGCAACATTATGTCTGACATATATAATTAGTTTACAAAAAAAAAAAATACAACCAGGGGACATATTTTTGATAGAACCACTTCTTTTTTCACGCAATAGTTGCAGGATAATGGATCACATTGATCCTTTTTGCTAAATGGTATGACAGAGAAAATGAGCATTTGTATAAAAATGCCATAACAGTTGAAGCTTGAATTAGGGAGTCTGTAACCTTTGCTTGTGCTCATAAATTACCCTGCAGATGAGAATGCGACATTAAAAAAAAAAGGAGAAAGGCATCCAAAGCCAAGAGATGCAACCCATCAAATACTGAAATGCTTTACGTGTGTGTGTACCCAATGTTCATCACTTCAGATCCTATAGTACAAATTGCCTCTAGCAGTTTCTAAAGTTATATCACAGGTTAAATGGACACCCACAGATAGAGATTAGTCATTTAAAAGACAAAGGTATAAAAACTGATTTCAACTGCTAAAGCTGTCTTAAAGTCAGTTTTTCATGCATTTTGAAGCTGTGCTTTTTTCCCCCCATTTCTGGGTGAGGGGTTAATAGTAGGGCCAGACACTGAATCTGGCAGCACATAAGGCTTTTCTCCCTGTAAATACCTTAGAGAAAATTGGGGCAAAAAGGTTTTACTCTTTCAGATCACATAAATTCAGCTGTTGCTTTAAATAGCTGTGCATCAGTAAGTCATTAAAAGTATCTGATTTTTAATCACTTTTGCTCTCTCAAATAGAGAGAATAGTGGTATGTCACCCTCAGATGTGGAATTAGCACAAAATGAGATGAGCAGCTGAGAGATGTCCTGTAACCCCAGCTCAAGAGGAATCTCGGTGCTGAGAAGTCAGATTCTGCATGCAGTGGGTGCCTCCTGCCTGAGTGTATTCTGTCAGCCCTTTCATTTGCTGCTTGGCTGGAAAAACAGGCAATTTGGAGCTCTCAGAGAAGGAAGGAGGAGGAAGCATGCAAGGAAACTTGCTTATTTGCAGGTTTCACTGAGGGCAGTGAGAGCTGTAGAGTCCAAAACTTCTGGGAATAATAATAATAATAATTACAACAAAACTCCAAAGCAACAAAGGCTTGATTAATCTCCTCTTAAAAAAGCAGACTCTTGGGTAAGTCAGAAATCCTATTTTAGATATTGTATTAACGTTTCACAATGGCTTGGAGCTGATTACCTTTTTCTCTCCTTTAACATTCCAGGTCCTTCAGTCTCCAGAATCAAAAAGAAGAAACTTCCAGCTATTTATGACAGGCTTGGTGGAAATCTGAACTTTGCAGAAATTCCACCAAAGAGAGAAGGTGTGAAGGATAATTGTGAAGAGGCTGGGGTACCAAGAGCAGTTTACTTACAGTACCTTAAAACAACCTGTACCTTTCCAAGCGTTCAGAAAGTAATAATCCTTGGAGTTACTAATGCTCTGAGCAGTGCTGCTGACCAATCACTTAACCCCTTTAAGTCCTATATTTAGAGAAAAAAATGACTCCTAATTCCATATTCCTGTTTCATGCAACACTGCAAGAAGTGAAGCGTGCAGCGTCAGCACACAGCAGTTTGTATGATCATAAACAAAAATAATTTTTTCAGCCCCCTAAGCACAGTACATGTCTCTTGGGTCAACAGATCTTAGAATTTAGCAGACCAAATTAACCAGCAAATGCATGCTTTATCCCATTTTAAACACTAACAAGATAAATGATGGATGAACACAAGTTTTCCAAAGATTAATTGAAATACAGATGTAATCACAGCAGGCAGCATTTCAGAGCAGAAGCTGTGCCAAGTGCACGTGAGGTCCTGCCTCTCTTCTTTGACTACTGAGACTCATTTCCAAGGCAAGATCCCTAAAATACGTGCCCAACAGCAAATATTGTAAATCCCTCCTCCTTTTCCCTTTTCCCTGCATTGTTTGTAGTCCTGTGTTGAGGCTCAAAACCTCAAGTCCTGCACTTGGACAGTATCAGGTGTGTGCCTGTGCAGGTGAATATGCTCATGCATGTATGGGTAGGTAGATCAGTGTATGATTGACCTCCCAGAAAGGAAAGAAACAAAAATCAGTGAAGAGCAACAGAGTCTACCCTGAACTAAGTTTTTCCCAAGTCAGACTTGGAAGTTTAGCCCATATTTTACAGCAAAGTTCAGGTCAGTAATTTTTATCAACTATGCAACTGATGCTCTCATTTTCTCTTGTTTGATGAGAATAAGACAGTCTTTTCTCCATGTATACATTGAGTTTGTTTTTTTTTTAAACTAACCTCTCAACTTTATTTTCCTCAGGTAAATATCTGCTGGATTAAGATTCCAAGAAGAAGAATAGCTTATAGTAGCAAGTATAAGTATCTGTGGAATTATAACACCTAACAAACACTAAAGTTGGTTTTCATAATGTGCAGAAAGCCCAGTCTCACAAAGCATCCAACCAATACAGGGACTGTATAAAATTAATATCCTCTCAAACAAAAGCCCTCTGGACTATGAAGCAGTACAAATTGTGTGACCTGTACAAACGAGAGCATGCTTCTATCTCTGAAAATGCAACTCAATAATTACAGGGCTAAGAAACACCACTTGATTTGCTTTAGGTGATCTCTTGGTAGAACCCACAAGTTGAATAGGATGAAAACGGAAGACAGTTCACTTGTTAATATCATAAACTAAAGAGATTCAAAGCCCAGTTGGAATCTCAGCTGTGAATGCCAGCATACAAAATCCATCAGCCTACAGGACTGCATGTGTGTAGCATACACACATCTTTGCTGTATTGTTGGCAGAAATTAAAGGANTGCCGGGCGGGATGCCGGGCGGGATGCCGGGCGGGATGCCGGGCGGGATGCCGGGCGGGATGCCGTGGCTCCCGGGATGCCCACCCGCAGCCTCGGTGCGACGCTGATCGCGGACCTTGCGCTTGTGCCGCCTCCGCGGCTCCAGGGCTGGGAGGGGCCACACGAGTCCTCCTGAGTGGGGGGGCCCTGGTGTATCCTGAATTGGGCAGAAAGGCTGCTGCCTTTCCACCCAAGGTCTGTTGGTGGAGGTCTGTTTCAAGCACCCGGCTTGTGTGGGATTTGGGATCTTCACAAGTGCGTGCTCGTGGGTGAGGCTGTTGATCCCCTCCGAAATGTTACGACCGGGCTGTGAGGAAGGGGTGCCAAGGTGCGTGTAGAGTGGTGCAGAGGTGGACAAGCATGTGCTCAGTTCTTCTGCAGAGAAGCAGCGCAGCTGTCAGAGCCGTGTATTTGGAGCAGCAGAACCCGAAGCGGGTGATACCTTGCCGGGGAGCTCGGGCACGCCTGGGAGTTGTGACCTGCTGTCCTTGGGCTGAGCCCCAGCTCTTCAGCACCCACCGACGCTCGCACACCTACTCGGTGCCTTCTCTCCCTCTCCTCGGCACTCAGCGCGGGACTCAGACTCGGCACCTCTCAGTGGTTGCTTCCAGCCCATCGTCTGAGAGGGCCGAGCGCCACACAGACAACCTGTTCGCAGGCAGTGCTTTGAGCTCCTCTCTGCAGGCTGCTCGCAGCTCCCTTCCGTGGTGCACATTTTAACTTGGTGCCAAGTAATCCAGAGTGCTACTCAGTGCCCTTTCCTTTAGCTCATGATGTTTATTGTTTGCTTGGACCTCTATTTATGAGTTTTTGTTTCTGAAGCAAACCCAAAATGTGTTTCAGTGAAACCAGTCCCTACATCCCATTGCAAATATTTATTTGACAAAAACTTAAAAGACTTGAAAGTTCTAGAAGGTAATTTCTAATGTTGTTTGTTAAAAAAAAGCAAAACAAAACCTTTAAAGACAGAAGTTCTAAAAATTACCTGCATCACACAGCCACGTTTTAACTTCATCAGTCTAATTATATGCAGTTTCCCTGGGTCATTTGGTGCCTGCCAGATGATGAACTTGCTGCTTAGAACCTGCCTTCTGCAGGCTTTTTAAGTTCCAGTTTTGCATGAGCTGAACACTGTTTTTCCTTTTGCAGGTTTTGGCACTAGTGAATACCATCTCCTCTCACAGCTACATGCACCACTGGCTACTGTTTGAATTAATGTATTATACCACAAGTGACCTTAGAAATGGCAGAAATAATACCAAAACATTTCTGCTCTGTCTATTGCTCCTGATCAGTAAGAGTCAACTGTTTATGATTAATCTCTGCACCGTAGTCTGCATCTGGTGTTAGATTGATGCCATTACACTCAGTCCAGCAGGAATGTGAAAGTGCCTCTCTAGAACTGACAATTTAGTGTATTATTTTTCTGCTGTGTCTGGAAATCTTTAAAATATATTTTCTCCTAGGGAAAACCGCCTGAGCAACATTGATGGTGGCAGAAACTCTCTAGTAATTCCCAAAACAGTATGCAAGGGCATTGGATGTCACAGTGAGAGCAAGCAGTCTCTCCATCTCCTTCAAATATCTCCTTAGGACCTCTTGCTTCCCGTGGTGTTTGCTAAGAGTTTGCTTGCTGTTATTTTGTCTGCTGTTTTGGTTTCAAACTGTGGCTCATCCTCAGATTGTGCCCTGCTCAGTGTAGTGACATCTTGTTCAGCTGCTGTGCCTCACAGAAATAGATTTGATGGTAGCAAGGAGCTTTTCTGTTTTGATCGTATCAGGTAGCAATTTAAAGCTTATTTTTCTGAGCCAATTTTTTTGTCATTGTCTTTCACACTGGAATGGTCATGCTGGGGCAGGCAGAAATTCTTTCTGAGACCCTGAGGAGGGCTGGCAGTGGGTACTTAGGAAAAGAGTACGAGACCTGGGCAGATACAGGGAGATCCTCATCCTGGAACACCCTCTCATCTGGCTGAAGCTTAGGCAATGCAGGTTTGAAGCACTGCCTGTGCCTTTGTATCTAACCACCTTGAGAAGTTTTTTTTTTAAGGAGTATCTACAGGTGGTTTTTGAACACATTTTCTGCTTTTGGTATCTGCTCTGTCACTCCAGCAAGGCACTCTACAGCACATGTAACCATGGGGTTTACGGAGTAATCAAGTATTTCTTGATTATTTTAAACTTCTTTCAAAAAATGTGTCAACCTGAAAATCAAGAAGTGGTGGGAAAATTTTACTTAGTGATATTTGCTTAAGTGATATTGGCTTAATGATATTTACTTAAGTGATATTTGTATTAGTTTAGATACAGTTATTTAATCCCCTGCATGNAAATCTCACCTACGTTCAGGCTAGTAAAACAAGTAAACATATTCACAAGGCTGGTACGAACTAGGAACGTTTCCATTCCTCAGTCCAACTTTAGGAAAAAGGAGAAATGGAGTCCTCCTCTGTTCCAAACCCCAATATTTCAAGTTCTCCGTCAGCACAAGATAATTAACAAAAACCAAAGGATGACGAAATTAAGCCAGATAAATAACAAATATCTTACATATATAAGCACACAGCAAGCAAGATAATGAAAAGTTAGCTAGATTTACCGTTTTAATTATCCAAGTGGGTGGTTTGTTTGGGTTTGGGTTTTTTGAGGGGAGGGGAAACGTCGGGAGCTGTTTTCACGAGGAATCGTCCATACGCATCCGCACCGCGGCAGGCGCCGGTCCCGGAGCGCGGAGAACGAAGCGTTTCCCTCCGCAGCCGGCGCTGCCCCCGCCAAAAATGAAACGAGAGAAGGCGGGGAGGGGCGGGGAAGCGGCAGCCGGCGGAGGAAACTCCGGCGCCGCCCCGAGCGCTCCCTGCCCGGCGCTGCGGCCGCGGCGGCTCCGCGCTGCCCGCGCCCTCCGCGCTGCCCGCAACTTGCGCGCGTCGCGGGAGCCGCGGGG
>VWZV01009556.1:261430-324359 GCA_013397155.1 Irena cyanogastra | reverse complement strand
ATTTTTCTGCTGTGTCTGGAAATCTTTAAAATATATTTTCTCCTAGGGAAAACCGCCTGAGCAACATTGATGGTGGCAGAAACTCTCTAGTAATTCCCAAAACAGTATGCAAGGGCATTGGATGTCACAGTGAGAGCAAGCAGTCTCTCCATCTCCTTCAAATATCTCCTTAGGACCTCTTGCTTCCCGTGGTGTTTGCTAAGAGTTTGCTTGCTGTTATTTTGTCTGCTGTTTTGGTTTCAAACTGTGGCTCATCCTCAGATTGTGCCCTGCTCAGTGTAGTGACATCTTGTTCAGCTGCTGTGCCTCACAGAAATAGATTTGATGGTAGCAAGGAGCTTTTCTGTTTTGATCGTATCAGGTAGCAATTTAAAGCTTATTTTTCTGAGCCAATTTTTTTGTCATTGTCTTTCACACTGGAATGGTCATGCTGGGGCAGGCAGAAATTCTTTCTGAGACCCTGAGGAGGGCTGGCAGTGGGTACTTAGGAAAAGAGTACGAGACCTGGGCAGATACAGGGAGATCCTCATCCTGGAACACCCTCTCATCTGGCTGAAGCTTAGGCAATGCAGGTTTGAAGCACTGCCTGTGCCTTTGTATCTAACCACCTTGAGAAGTTTTTTTTTTAAGGAGTATCTACAGGTGGTTTTTGAACACATTTTCTGCTTTTGGTATCTGCTCTGTCACTCCAGCAAGGCACTCTACAGCACATGTAACCATGGGGTTTACGGAGTAATCAAGTATTTCTTGATTATTTTAAACTTCTTTCAAAAAATGTGTCAACCTGAAAATCAAGAAGTGGTGGGAAAATTTTACTTAGTGATATTTGCTTAAGTGATATTGGCTTAATGATATTTACTTAAGTGATATTTGTATTAGTTTAGATACAGTTATTTAATCCCCTGCATGAAATTAAATAAAAAAAAAAAAAACCAACAAAAAAACCCCCAGAAATGGGCAATTGAACTGGAAACAGCTGCATGCAGGGTTTATTTGGGAAAGAATGTCCACACATCCTATATACTTAAATCCCAATTTTTTGAGACAGTCTTTTTGCCCTGAATTTGCACGACACCTACTGCATTAAAGTCTTGGTCCTGGACTCAGACTCTAAGACATTATGACACTAAAATAGTAATAGTAGATTGTTTGAATGGTAAATAANCCAACAAAAAAACCCCCAGAAATGGGCAATTGAACTGGAAACAGCTGCATGCAGGGTTTATTTGGGAAAGAATGTCCACACATCCTATATACTTAAATCCCAATTTTTTGAGACAGTCTTTTTGCCCTGAATTTGCACGACACCTACTGCATTAAAGTCTTGGTCCTGGACTCAGACTCTAAGACATTATGACACTAAAATAGTAATAGTAGATTGTTTGAATGGTAAATAAAAAGAAAATTTAAAAATTATATGGTGGCTGGTCTCTGAGCTGGTATGTAAAGCCGGTGTTGGAGAAGAACAGGGCAGGAAACCCTCAGTTTAACACCTTGTTTGAAATTCCAGTATCCAGCTGTGAAGTCCAGGTTGCTTTCCTCTTTCTCAAACTCTGCCTCACATGGCTATGGAGTGAAAGAAGAGAGCTTCTTTGAGTTTCTAGAGCTTCTTTGTAGGCCACCATCATTTGTCAACTCTCCTCCCTTCTTGACAGTGTAGACTTGATATATCTGAAACCTTGGGGGGTTTCCCAAAACATTCCATCACATTTAAATTCCCCTTGTGCAAGAAATCAGGTGGATAATTTGTATTTCCTGTATGGCATCCCTTTGCAGGCTCTTTTCCTCTCTGGGATGTTTCTTTCCAGGAATGTTAAGAAGCTTTAGTTGATTCCTGCTTCTTCATCCTTTCCCATCCACTTACGTGGATCAGATTGCTGAAGTTTGCTTGCAGACACCTTTCCTCTCTTCTTGGGTTGTAACTGCAGGTCTGGAGGTTAATCACATTGGAATGCTGGAGTTTTTTTCCTCCTGTTCTTCCTCCTTACCTCTCATATTACCTCCTTACCTCTGCTGATATACACTGTGACAGAGGGACAAAGGAAAGTTTTAGTGATGTTTTTACAGTTGTGACATCTCTGTGCCCTCCATCAGATCCCCCCTGGATGCATTTGCTTTCTGGGCAGTGAAGAAGAGGCCCTGAACACATTTGTGTGGATATAACCAAGGACACCAAACAGAAGATAAAACAGCTTGAACTGATGTAAGAAATTAATGTGGCAGATACTGCAGTCAGAGAAATTTCCTCCCACTGGGTTTATGAAAGGCAAGTATAAAAGTAGCTGTTTAGTCTCTAGGGCCACACTGTCTTGTGCAAGAAGCTCCTCCTTGGCAGTGGCATTTATTAGGGTGATAACTCAGCATTGCAGGGAATGCACATCCTTTTTTGATTTTTACTGCTGTGCTCTTAGAAGAGATCTAGCTGACCATTTCCCCCTGCTTTTAAATCCCTCTAATATTCTGCTTTCCTTTCATAGCATATCTGTCTGTTGTGCATAACCTGACTAGCTCATGTGGGGTGAAGGGAGGCTGAATCAGTGTGACACAGAGATTTGGGGCAGCCTCAGCCCCAGGACAAAACCCCCTCAGAGCAGTGTGAGGGGTCTCAATGGCTTTGTGGACAAGACAGATGAGAAGGAGCTGTCTGAACAGTGTTTGGCATCAGAGCCATCTTTCATAGCAGTTGCTGAGTCCCAGTGTGATCTAGAGCTTGATCCCTCACAGTTCTTGCCTTTTCTACTTTACCATAAATACCTGCACATTTGGGATAAACTATGTAGATGCCAGGTTAGCTTAGTTAGGTGACGGAGGTAATGATGTTATTATTTACAGTGTGCTGTCTAGAGAGGTGAGAGGTGGCTCTGCACAGCCATCGTGTGCTGTGGTGTGCCCTTAACGAGGGTCAGAGGAGCAGGTCAGGGGAGCAGGGACAGACCATCTGCAGTTTGCAATACCAGGTGCTCAGCATCTCTCAAAATCAGACCATTTGTTTGCATCCTTTAATTAAAACACTCTTAGTTCACTTAAAGGCTGATTATTAAGCGAGAATGAAGATTGCTGCTTAGGAAAACAGATGATCATTTTTGCTTAATGAAATGTGTGTGCCTCATTGCTATCTATCTAAAGAGGGAAAAAACGTGAAGATGTTTGTTGCCTGTAAATAATATTTACCCTCCATGTATTCCAACCTGCTCTCATCAGGCATTAAGCTCAAGGGTGCCCTCCAGCTCATTTAGCAGGGGCTATGGGGCAGGGCGTGGTGTGTTACTCTTCTTGAAAGAAAACTGGAGAAGCTAAGGCTCCCTCTTGGAAAAAAAGGAAATGCCACACCTCTAATGTGAGATGGTGGGAAAGGAGATGCCCAGCACCTGGCGACTGAAGAAAAAGAAGAGAATTTTAAAAACCATGAATGATGCCTCACAATGGACAGGAAAAGCAGTCCAAAAGAATGCAGTGAGAAATCACTCAGAAGAAAAGCACGGGTCTTACTGTTACCAGAAAAATTCATTAGAGTTTTCAGAATGTGGAGACTGGATGTGACACACAGCTGAGAGGGAGGACAAGGATGCTTATATCCTAATTTATTATGTCAGCAAGAAGTTTATTACCTCCTTCTTAGACTTATTAACTTCCATTCCCGTTGTCCACTGGGACTTTGGTGGCTTTCTTCATGCCAACATATACCAGAGTGTATATTCATGTACTGGAAAGAACTATGGAAGCTGCCAAAATCCCTGTACTTTCCTCAGTCTTTCAAAAGTGAGAATGTCCTCCATATTTCATGTATTTCTAAAGTTCAGCTTCTGTGAAATACAATTATTTGTCCAAAGTGATAATTGCTTAAGAGGTAGGTGGGTATGACAGCCCTGAGTTGACATGGTGATGTTTGGTCAAAGTTGGACTCAATGACCTTGGAGATCTTTTCTAACCTTAATGATTCTAGGATTTTATGAAATCTATTTTTAATTATAACAAAGAGCATAGAAAAACTTTAGATGAGAGTCACCTGAAATCTTGATCATTTTCACTGCTGCATTACTGGCTAACTATATTTAACAGATGACTTATTTAGACAGATTGCTGTCTCTGGGAATGCATGTTTTTTTATCTTCTGAAAATTGTATTTTCCACGTGGCTGGGTGCTGCTGTTCTGTCAGCTGCTGTGATCATGTTTGCACACATGCACACACACACAAACACACAGAGCTTGGTATCATGGCAACATCCCACTGGGAAAGGAGGAGTTTGACCAGCAAAAGGGAAAATTGCTAATTACAGAGCAAAATGGTCTTAAATATCTTGATCGCTACAGTAATAGTGCCTTTACAGCATGTCATTAAGCCCATTAAAATTCTATGATTTGATGAAGAGGTAAAAAAACCCCTAACACATTCTGATGTTACAACACTCCTTCCCTTTGGGTAGTTTTGGATAGTTTTCCCTTTGGAAACATTTTGTTCCAACTCCTGTCTAGAAAACCCAGAATTTCATTTCCTCCAATGAGCTACCAGAATCATTTTGATAAGAAGCACTCTGGTCTCTGCCCCAGGGTCCTGACCAGTTACTGTGCTGATTTTGTTCTAATTCGGATTTGTTGAAGGTTTACTGAAGTCTGTGGGGCTCAGCCACTTTCACTGAGAATCAGAATCTTTGTCATATTCAAGAGAGTTCTAAAACCAATAAGAACTTGCTGAAGGGAATAGCTGCCTCCACCTGATGTACAAAAAGCAGGTCTAACAATGCAAATGTTAAGAGTACTTAGATCTGTTTTCTTCAGTAAAGAAAAAGTCATCCATATCAGTCATCAGGAATGACAAAAGAGGTTTCTACATAACCTTTTTCAAAACGAACCTAGGAGCTATGCTGGAGAAGAATCAGAAAAAGACAGCCAAACAGCAGAGGAGTAATAAAGCAAGTCTTCCTAGGTGGCTAAATGGTATGCATGAATTTATTTCAGTGCTGTCAAGTCTAGCATCCCTTGCTCTAAGCTTTTTTTACACTTTTCATGGACATTTGTCATGATTTTGACTGAATGAGACCAACATGACTTTTTGCACAGCTAGATCAGTACTTGCCACTGTTTGCTTCAACCAAGTGCTGAAGGGAAGACTGTGGGACTTCTTATTTAAAAAATTCTTCTCCCTTCAAAAAATTCTTCTGAATAAAATAAAAATAAAATAATTCTAAATAAATAGAATAACAAAATTCCTCTTCCCTTACCCTTCTTGATTCAGTATAATGGGTTTTTTGCATGACCAGGTTTTGCTGCTGGGGTCTGCAGGGGTGGCTTCTGTGCAAAGCTGCCAGAAGCTGCCTCTGTGTCTAACAGAACTAATGCCAGGTGGCTCCTAGACCAAGACAGACTCACTGCTGGCCAAGGCCAAGCCCCTCAGGGATGGTGGAACAGCCTCTGGGATTTGAGAAGGAGGAGGAGAAAAACCTGCACGACAGCCTGTGGTTGGAGAGAGAGGTGAGAAGGGAAGAAACAGTTCTGCAGACACCCAGGTCAGTGGAAAATGAGGGGCAGGAGGTGCTCCAGGCCCTGGAGCTGAGATCCTCCTGCAGCCCATGGGAATCCCCCAGTGGAGCCTGATATTTAAATGTGACTTTGTTCGTGGATGCCTGAAATAAGGCTGTGAGGAACTGAGCACAGGCACCACTCCCTCTACCCCTGTGCTGCTGGTGGGGAGGAGGGAGAGAAAATTGTGAGTGAAGTTGAGCCTGAGAAAAAGGACTTTGGTGGGCAATTTCCCCAAGTCAAATCTGTTTTGCTGGTGAGTGATCTCTCCGTTTTCTTATATTGACCTGTCTCTGTTTTCCAGCTGAGAAGGGGAATGATAGACCAGCTTCCATGGCACCTGGTGTTAACCCACCACGTCCAGAAAGATATTAAAAAATTTCCAACCCAGCTTGGCACCAAAGAGCTTCTACTGCTTCTCTTAGAGAAATCCTTGTGTATGGTTGGTTCTGATTGACTGAAAAATAAATAGCTCACATAAGAGAGAAAACATTTAATATAAGTTAAAATTATTAGATTTGCTCAGAGTCTTTTTGTTTTCTGCTGCTTTGATTAATATTTTGAAAATTGCATTGGAAAATAAATAGCCTAGAGACATACTTATTGTGAAGGTTTTGAATTTTCCATTACTAAACAGCTTGACTGTGTTGCTCTTAAACAGACTGAGCTCAGGTGAGAAAATGGAAGAATAGATGAGGCAAATATTCTAATGACTTCTAAATAAATGCATCTTTCCATGAGAGTGTTTGCTTTCAAATATTCCACTCTCTGAAATAGCTTCTTGCATCATTAGTGAATAGTGTATAGCTGGCTGATTGTTCATCTTCTTTTGTGCAAAAGCTTGGTGCATTTGCTTTGAGTACAGACTAGGGAATGAATGTGTTTGAGATTTTAAAAGTCTCTGTTTTCTAGAAAGAAGCTTTGTCACCAAGCTACGTCTGTTGAAATCTGTAAGATCAGATTTTTTTCCCCCTCAGTTTCTTGAGTTGTAAAAATGTAAATCATATTTTAGGACCCTCCCCCACTTGTCTATCTGTATTTTTTTCCTCCATCTCTGAAAAGCACACTGCTTTGAAGTTCAGATGAGTTTCAGTCTGTAAAAAGTCCTGCTGGAAGAATATAGGTAAATCTCTGTGGTGCTATTTTTTACACAAATCACTAGGTTATGCCTTTATTTTTCAAGAGATATTTAAATGTAACTTTGTAAATGATGATGAGATTGTCATGGGGAAGCACTAGTGGAGAGCAGGTTTCTAAAAAAAAAAAAAGAGCAAACATAGATTTATATTGATTGGCTGCATGTTGGATGAGACCCCCAAGATCTGAGGCTGATAAAGTTCATGGTCATTCACTACATCCAGCCTTCCAGTTATTTAAAGTGGAGGGAAAACTTTAGGGATAGTTGCCTTTCACCAAAGACAAGAAGACTGAGGAAGTTACTGGCAGTTGTGCTTTTGCCATGAAAAACTTCAGCTAATTGTCCCATTGTTTCCCAATAGAAAACCACCTCTGTTAAGTTTCCTGCCTGGCATTACTCATCCCTGTGCCTCCCCTCTTTTTTTTTCCTGAGAGATACTGGGCTCTCTCTGTCACCTGGAGACCGTTTAAACATTAAACTGGAGCTTTAAACATTTTTCTTACATACATTTCCTGGGAGCATCCACTTTCCACATATGTTTTCTATCCTTCCATTTGTGTTTTTCTGTCTCTTCTACCTTGCAAACCCTCGCATGCCTCCAAAGCTATTAGAGCTTCACCTGTTCCCTCATAAAGAAAGATGCCTTCTGAGCATCTTCTTTCCTCTGATTCCTGTGTTGTGTATGCTTTTTGCTTTTTCAGTCTTTAATCTGATCCTCCACCTCTAACAAAACCTTTGGTCTTAACATTTAGTAGGGACAGCCTTTCAAAATCATTTTCATACCCTTAGGGTAGGTCTTGCTTTTTACTCCTGTTTTGTCTTAGAATAGCCTAGAATCTTTATGAGGAATAGTAAAATATCATTAGGACATCTGTCACATTCATAACCTTGAGATTTATTTGATACAGGAGTGACCAGTGTCTCATTAGTTTGTTCCTCACATCATCTGTGTGGAGCTCAGCTACTGCTTTCCTTGAACTTTAATCCTTCTTGGTTTGCACTACTTTTATGAAACTGTCTTTGCAAGGAACAAAGGAAATCTAACATGAAAACTAAGATTCTTCCTATATGTTTTTCCTGAACTTTTATGCACACACACACATACATTTGTGTATATATATATAAATCTATATAATGAACATGGAAACATCATTCACCAGTCTTTTGGAAGGTGTTTATGAGGGACAGCACTTAAAGTTAACAATAAAACAGATTCAAAACTATAAATACATTACTTTGAGCTCACAAATGTGACTATTGATCTGCTTTGCAGGCTATGTGGAGCTTGAGGCTGGGATCCAGCTGACTTTGTTTGCTATTGGATCCAGCTGACTTTTTTTGCTATTGGATCCAGCTGGCTTTGTTATTAGATTCAGGTGGCAAATAGGTGATTTCCATAAAGCA
Source organism: Irena cyanogastra (assembly GCA_013397155.1). Lineage (NCBI taxonomy): Eukaryota > Metazoa > Chordata > Aves > Passeriformes > Irenidae > Irena > Irena cyanogastra. The sequence goes on along the minus strand of VWZV01009556.1, from coordinate 316,299 downwards.
ACAGAAACGAGAAGCTGGGTTTGCTTGTTTGGAGGACATGTCAGAACTGCTTTCAACCTGCTTGGGCTGGGTGGCCTCTCTGCTTTAGCAGTAGAGAGTATCCTGAAAAGTAACACCTCAGTGGCCGCTCTAGTTCCTCTGGGTAAGCTGTCAGCTTGCTTTGGTGCTCTGCAGCTGAAAGTTTAGTTATTGGAAGAGAAGAAGTTGGGAGTTTGGAGTTGGCACCTGAGGTGGCAGCGTTCAGGCTGTGGACAAAGGATGAGGGCTGGTGGATGCCAGGAAAAGGTGAGTACTGCTGGCTTCTGAGAGTGTCTCTCACGGATCTCAGCCAAGTCAAGGTAAGGAGGTTTATGGCTGATACATTTCCATTTGGTCCAGGTTAAGTGCAGATGAACATGGTTCCCATATCTGGAGGGCATCACCTGCAGGGATGGGCTCCAGCCTTGCCATGTGCCGCCCTGGGGGCCTTGTGTGTGAACACCCATCTTGTCTTTGCTGCTCATCTCCATGTCACTGCTGCCTGACTTTTGAGGTTGTCTTAGCAAGCAAAGCTGTGATGCACGTTGTGACCCTTGTATTTAAAGGGGAGGAAGTCTGGTGTGGAGTATCTGTCTCTGTTAGGAAGACCTTGTTGTTGGTGGATGCTGTGGCCTCGAATGGAAATGTTTGTGCCAATAACTGAGGGGTGAGCAGTCCTAGTATTCTGCAAAGCTTGAGCTTTGCTTAAGCTGAGCATGCTTTTGAGAACTTAAAATTATGTTTTGCCATTAACCTTGAGATAAACATTTGGAATTAAGGCAGTCAAATGCTTTGATGCTCTGAAAAGACATATCCCTATTTTAACTCTTAGTGTGTGCATTTTTGTTCTCGTTATAACATACTGCTATTAGCCTAAGTCAGAGCCCATGGAGATAATGGAAATAGGAATTAATTGGACTTGATGAAATTTTTTAAAAAATGAAATAATCTGTAAAGGGCTTTGGTGTGGCACAGTAGAGGTTGGGCAAGAGTACTTGGTTCCTTTTCTGTGTAGTTGTTTGTAATTAATGACAGCTTACAGAAAGGTTTTGAATACTGCTAGGAATGCAAACCCTGCAGCAATAGCGTTTTCCCACACTTATTTTCCTAAGCAAAACTGTCCCTTTGTGATAACTCTTCCTAATAGAAGCTTGGAAAGAAACAAAAGATTCAGCAGAGTGGCACCTGTGGTATTACTGAGAGATTGTTCCTGAGAGGATGCTGTGCTCTAATGAAATATTTTTATTATCCTTCTGACTCGTCCTGCTCTCCCACTGTTCAAAGCTGACTTTTGTTTGTGCTTTCTTGGAGAATTTGTATACGCTGACCTTTAGAATGTACTGCTTATTGCTGATGATCCAACATATATTTAGAGAACATTTATTTTGCTGAATACTAAGCTGAAACGCTACAAGTTTTGCAGAAAAGACCACAAAACATGTTGTGCATTAATTATTTGGTGTAAAACTCACCCAGTAGAAAACTGTTGGATGACTGCTTTCTATCTAAAAAAGTGGTGAATTAATTCCTTTGTTTCCATCTATGGCTTTTTCTTTCCCTATTAAACTGTCTTTATCTGAACCCATGAGTTTTCTCACTTTTAGCTTTCTGATTCTCTCCCCCATCCCCTGTGGAGGAGTGAGTGAGTGACTGTGGGGCTGGGCTGAGCTCCTCAAACCACAGTGCCCTGAAGTACAGTTAGAAACAAGGTTTGGTTGGGAGAGAAGCCTGTGGTTGCTCTAAGCAAAGGTCGTAAGAGAGTGTCCAGGCAATGTTCATGCTTGTTTCCAAGTTTATTACTATCATGCTGCTGTTTTAGAAAACCCCTTTTCTTGAGAGGTGAGAACTGAAGAACAGCACAGTGTTCTCTTCTGTCTAGATTTAAGTGAGTCACCTGGTTGATGACTTTACAGCAATAATATAACTGCCTGATAATGGTTTGTAGGTTTTTTTTTCCCCTCCTTCTCCTTGACTCACTTAGAATGAAAACTGCTCTGCAGGATTAAAACATGCAAGAATGGTGGTGGAAATTCTAATCTTCAAGACTAGCTTTATTTCAGAATAGGTGTAGGTAAATGGAATGCTGCGTGCAATTAATGTACTTAAAATTCAATATCTATTTCTGATGCATTAGGGATTGTTGGGGTTTCTTTTCCAAAGCTTGCTCTGAAGTCTGGAAATAGAAAAGCAACTTTTTCAATACGGCATAAGGCTGAACATAGTAACTGTACCTCTATGAAACTTTAGCAATGAGTTATTTTTATAACCCAATAAAATAGAACGCATTTTTTTCAATTTGTTCTGCTTGCATTGTTGCAAAGTACTCCCACTTTTTACCCCCTCAAGAGTGAAAAACAATTCCTTGTAAATGCTTTTCACTGAACGAACGGTTAGATATAAGTTACACCACTTGCTTTAAGCACCTGTCCAAGGATATGCACTGCTAATAGCTTTTTTCTAAAAAAACTTAATCAATAAACATTAACTGGGGAATTGGAGAATGCAGGTTATTTGTTTTATTGTGTATCACTAAATAACATTTTCGAGTTTGATGATCAGCCTACCTTCTGAATTTCAATTTCTGCCAAGGCTGATTTATTATTGCTTTTCTTCCTCAAAGTGGTTCATATCAACATCAGGGTGGATTTTTCTACTGTACTGATATAGAAGTTAATAAATTTTATCCAAACTTACAGAACTTGGTCAAATATATGCAAATCTCTTATTTGTATGCAGCAGAATTTGCACACTTAATTTTGTGAATGTAAAACCCAAATGATGCTATTAGAATTTTGCTCAAGGCTGCAACACTCCAAAAGAAACTTGAGAGACTTAAGAGTTTTGCCAAGTTCTTTTCCCCCCTTCTATCTCTAAGTCTTGATGTAGCATGTATACATCCACCTCTCTGTGTGCATTATTCAATATACTGTTACACTGTGCCTTCATACCAACATCTGCCTGTGCATAAATTGGTCACTGATTCTTGTCTTTTGCTCCAAATCCAGCATTGTCATTCCTCCAAGCTCAGGCCAAGGTGAGAGTTAGGAGCTGCACTGGGCGTGTTTTGGGATTGGTGTGCTGTCAGTAGCTGCAGTGAGAATGTAAAGGCTGTTTTGTAGCTGCCCTGGGCTTCCTTGGGGGAGCTTCTCTGTGAGGCTGCAGTGCCTGCAGCTCCTCCCTCCACCTGTGTTCAGGAATCTTGCCTCATCCTAGTGTGTTCTTGAAGTGTTTCTTACATTAGCCTCTGAAATATTTATCATTTCTGTGGGCAGACAACTTGCTTTTGTTTTTTTCCCCTCTCTGAAAAATGTGCTCTGGTCAGGACCCCTGAATCTTCCACATCTGGAGAGGATCTTACAGGGCTTTGGTGCCCAGGAAGATGAGTCTCTGCCTCCCCCCTGGGAAAGCAGCCCAGCTCCTCAGAGGAGCTGCTCTCTCCTAGGACTGCTACAATAATCAGAGACTACTCACTGATTATTAATACTTACATGAAGATTAACTGCCCTAATTTCTCTTTTCCTGTGGAAAAGTTGGAAGTAACTTGCTTTCTGAGGAGGTGCCACACAATCCCCAAGTATCTGCTCAGGTGGAGGAATTCATTGTGGGATTTGACCAAGAGTAAAGGTGCAATGATCAGCTGAACATCCCTGATATGCAGGGGAAAGGAATTTTGCTTCAGAAAGGCCTAAAGATGTGGAGGTGCTGATGGTTTGGGTAGGGAGTTATGGTTTATACAGCTGATCTTTACCCTGAAGCTCTCCTGGTGTCCTTGTGCAGGGTAATAACCAGTAACTAAATAAACATGTGGGTTTTCTTTTTTTTTTTTTCCTTTCCTCCATGGTATGTATAATTTTACTTTGAGCTCAGAGACTTTGTTAATTACCTGCAAGTCTGAAGTTACTTACAGACAGCTTTAATGCAAGGTAAATAAAGCATTGGGCATAATGCAACTTTTGGATAATAGTAATGATAGTTTTGAAGCACTATGGAAGTCTCTTGATGCTGCAAACTGTTGGTGTTTTTTTTTTTTTAATTACAGCAGAAACATAATTTTCCTGTATGATTGCTATCTTAAGTATTTGAAATGCTTAATAGTTAACGCTGTAAATAAAAGCTGATATCTGGCTTGAAAAATATATGTGTAACAAAAATGAAGCCCACAGACTGGAGACATTTTTTCCTTTCATAGGACTCATCCCTTGTGTTGTCTACTATTATCCCATTTGATCTCGCTGACCTATGCCATACTGGACATGCCTTAACATTGTCTAAATGGTCTTTAAGGAACATGCAACATGGCCATAACTTGATAGCAAATAGTGACAACTGCAAGGTGCAGGTTAGGTTTCCATGTTTAATAGCTGAAATAATATTTTGGGAATTAATTCTTGACTTCTGATTCTTGGACTTGAAAGGGTTTCCAAAAAAGAGCAAAAAAAATCCTTTAAACCATGTTGACAGCTGCTATGTGTAATATTTCCATTTTCTAAACAGTAGTCTAAATGGAAATTATTGGTTGCTTTTCTTCTTCTAGTAAGAGTAAGACATTAATACGTGAGGAATGTTCTCCTAGTTTTGCAGATAACACGTTTAATGCAGTTATTAACCACAGAGATAGGAGGAACCATCACCTCAGATCACAAGTATCCTTGCTACAGCAGTATAAATGAGACAAACAAAACATCTTTAGATTATAGGTTAAAGAGAATTTCTCTTCAGAAAAAAACATCTTGGTGAAATTCCAGGCCAGCTCCTGAGTAAACAGCAGTTTGGGATATTTGAAGGGTAGAATTGTCATCAGAAGCTTTGCACAGTGAAGGGAGAAGCTGTTCTGGAAGCTGCAATACTTGGCCTGCCCAGGAGTCTGGCTAGGATCAGGGAAGATGGGTTATCAACCTAATGCTACATTTCTCTGTTCAATTAAATACATACACCATGAGCAATTCTTCATATCTGGTGCAATTTTGGTTGTTTTTTTTTTTTGTTTGGTTAGTTGTTTTTTTTTTGTTTGGTTCTTGTCTTTTTTGTTTGGTTCTTTTTTTTCCTGTCTTCACATTAGATTGGGGTGTGTGTGTGCATGATTTGGTTGTACAGCACGAGGTGCAAAGCCAAGGTTTGGCTGGCACTGTGATGCAGGAACAGTTAAACCAGAGATAAGATGACTTTTATTCTAGTGGCTGAGTGCTTTAAGAGCTTGTGGGTCAAAAGGCGGCTAGGAGGCAGTGTGCCATTTTTCCTGGGATGGTAATTGAGCTGTGTTTCCTGGGACAAAAGCCTCTCTGAATCTCAAGCTGTGGTTTAGCATGTTGTCAGCTGCTGTAGCACAGCCCTGAGGAGAGGGATTAGAGGATGCTTTGGATAAGGCAGGGCAAAGACGATGCCTGGAGGAAGACTGAGTGTGAAAGATTCCCTGGCTTTAGTGTTCTCCTGGCAAAAACAAGGAGTCTTGGCTGTTTCGTAACTGTCATTGAAGAGATTTTCTTCTTTTTTTTCCCCCATGTGCTTGCATCTGAGAGCTCATAGTGCTGGAGCAATAAAATTTTGGTTTCATCTTTGCTCCTTAAGTGTGTGTGTGGTTCTTCTGGAACTGTGCAGCCCTGGAACATCAGGAATGGCATTGGCAGAAGCAGCACAAGACTAAGATACAGTCAACCTCTCCTGCCACCAAAATCCTCTCTTGTAAATGCACACCCTCCCTTTAGCTTGTGAACAGCTCTGCTTGCTGACTAAGCACTTCTGCTTTCTCCCCTGCCTCTCTCTGAATTACAGCTGGCTGCAATCTGACAGTCACCTGGGGAAGGGAATAAATGTTGGGATATTTCTTCTTTTGTGCAATAACCACAAAATACAGCTTGCAGTGCATTCCGTATTTGACTGCTTTGGAAGGAGGGAAAACTTCTTCAGGGAGAGAGATGCCATTTAATATACAGGGTGGTTTGTGATAAAGTAAAGAAATACTGTGCTCCAGGGGACCTTGGCTTTCTTTTCTATTTTAGAATATGGATATTTCTAGCACAAAAAAACTCTGCCTGCAATATGGGAACGGAAATGATGGCGAGAATTAAGAATTTAACTCTCTTGTCTTTAATCAAAGAAGTCTATTGAATAAAAAGAATCAAAACTGTAGGAGGAAAAAAGTGAAGTAGAGACTTGCAAGATGGTGATTTAAGAAGGAAGAGTTTGCACTATAAAGTATTAACAACAATGTTGCTCTGTGAATACCACAGAGGTTGATTTCAAGAAAACAGATTTTAACTATTTATCTTTTTGGTTTTTTTTTCTGCTACTTGTATATCCCAATTTAATTAGCAACAATGAAATGCACCTTAGCTCAGCTGATATCTGTAGCATTCATTTACAGCAAATAGTTGTCACTCCTGTTCTTCACTCAGTATAATTGTTTCTCAGTAAAAGTCTCTGCCCTCAGTTTCACAGTACCATAGGAGAGGATATCAGAGAGATATCTCAGCATTGTGCATTTTCTGTCTGTTTTATTATTGAAAAAATGTCATATTTGGGTTAGCAGTGAAAGGAAAACAATTGAAAATGTATGAAAGAGCAAGAGGAGATGGAGAGGCTCATAGTAGCTGAGGACAGATTTATCATTTTAATGATATTTTATGGTGTGCTCCTGAATATGCATCAACAGGTTGTAAATAATCCAGAGAGAGGATTTGCACAGGCTCTGAAATGCTCTCAGTATCCCAGTTCAATTTCAAACTGTGACAAATAAGCATAAATACTGCAGGCAGCGTTTTGCTCATCTCTCTAGCATTCAATCACTTATAAAACAGACTTAAAAGAAACAATGCTGTGAAACTTGGCTTAACTGACCACTGGGGAGAATGACAAAAAGTGGGAAATCTCTTTTTAATGGATATTTTTAAATTATCTGGAATGCTTAATGGAGAATACTTTTTTGATATAAGGGTGATTTCTTGCATAATTCTAAATGTATGGAAAATATGAGTTATGGAAATAATGGCCCAGGTTTCCACCCACTAGAAAAACTTTGTAAGCAGCAATAATTTCACAGTGACCCCTTTCTCTCTCTGAGGTCAGCTGGCTGTGTGAAGATGTTCCAAAATAGTGGTGATCGTGAATTTGCAATGGAAGTTTCTCTTAGGTGCCAGTTCAGACAGGACTTAGCTAGGAAATAAAACTCTCTTGGGTCCTGGATAAAATTTCTGGTAGTAATTTGGAATGGAGAACCACCTGCAATAGGAAATACTCAGTCCCTGTTGTGGTAAGACTTTGTTAGGGGTGAGTTAGGACTGAGCACAAATATTCTGACTGCATCATATAACAAGGATTTGTTTCTGTGTAACCAGTGGAAAAGCTCTGGCTACTACTCAGGATGGACAGGTATTTGTTTTAATGCCTTCCAGAGGGTCTCATCAAATGGAGTTTGCTGAAGTGACACTTATACATCTCTTTAAAAGACCCAAAAATCAGCTGAGGCCTTTCCTAGTAGCTGAAGGCAGAGGGTCTTCTGTAGTCAGACAACTGAGGAAGTCTTGGAAGCTGGAATATTTTCAGATTCATGTTTCAAAGGAAAAATGCTTATTAAACAAATAGATTGGTACTTTTAGATACACAATATAAATCTGCTACTACCCATACAATGCCTGAACACTTTACATTATGGTTGTGAAAGCTGCAGTTCCAGAATGGCACAGAAGATTGGTGAGCACCCTTCCTTCTAATGACTGTATTGATCAGCTTTGTGCTTCAAACCTGCAGCTCCTCCTTTGGGATAATCAATTACTGGTCAGTCACTGAGAGACCCAAGCCTGCTGCTTCTGGGGACACCAGGTTTTTCCTCTGCTCTGTAGTGGAGGGAGCACTGCCCACTCTGGTGGGCTGTGGGAGTGTTTATGTCTGTTTACAAGGGACTGAGGTGATGGAGGAGTGACAGCTGCCTTCCCCAGTGCCTTGTAAGGAAACAGGGAATGAGGAGAGAGGGAACAGTGTGAGGGCCAAGGCAATCAATGTTTAAGGAGAGGGCACTCTATACAAGGATTTATTAAATGGAGTTTTAAACAAGTCTACGTGCTGGCAGACAGAGCACTTAACCATGAAACACATAAATCATACAAATTTTTTTTATCATCAAGTGGCTGAATTCACCACGTTGATTTTGCTGCTTGACCCAATCATGAGATGCTGTAGCAACCACTTAATTCTTTGGTGTGCTCTTCATTTGCATGTTTCTCACCACCTCCAGGGTGCCAGCCTGGTTCTGAAGTGTCCACAGAAACCCAAATGGACAGAGGAGGCTTTCACTTTGTTTCCCATAGAGTGGGCTCTGCACAGGGATGTGCCTCCTGTGAGCTTCCTAAACTCCTTGCAATGTGTGATTGTGCATGAACACACACTCAGCTGTCAATTTAATAAGAAGCTGGTGTTTTAGTTCTGAAAAACCTGATCTGTCCAGCATCTTGGATGTTTAGATGAGAAATCCATCATGCAGGAAAGTATCTGCTTCTATGCCAGGAATTAAATCACACTGCCTTCATAAAATCACATCACAGAGAAGTTTGATGAAGTGCAATCCATTTTTCAAGGCAAGGCACGGTCACTTGGCTGCAGTCAGTGTCTGAAAGAGCAGCTGCTGCTGCTTCATGTGTCATCTGTGAGATGGGCTGGCACCATTAATTTTCTAACCAAATAAATGCAGATATTTGCAAGAGCTTTTGTTTTTCTCCTTAGAATGTCCAAAGGTCACACAGCTTCTTGAGGATTGACTTCAGGCAATGTTTTTTATTGGTTTAAGGAAAAAAATTCATTCTTTGTAGCAAGTGCCCATACTGAAGATGGGTAAAATCCTGGCATGGAAAGGTTCATTTTGTTCTTATGAGATGCTGATGCTTGTGCTGGGTGCTTCAAGGAGTGCTGGCATGTCTTGCTGTTGTATGACACCCCTTTCAACTATGGTGTGTTGATTTTTTCCTGTGGACACAAGCAGGGTTTTAGGAGGACAGATGGTGATAGACGCTTTTCTAAGTTTGCCTGAGCTCCACACTTTCAGTGAAATATGAATTTGTAAACTCATGAAAACATAGGTAGGAGAATAAACAGCTGTGTAACATGGAGGAAGATGGGAATTAATTGTGCTTGAAGGTGTTGATTGAAAAATAAAACAAGCCAAAGCAGTTCAAGGTCAGCCAACAACTCTTTGCTTCCTCTTTTTTGCCTTTCTTTTTTTTTTCCTTCACTGAAGAATTATTTCTTTCTAACCTGAAATCTTGAGCTCTCAGCTTCCTCAAAGTTCAGATTGTGACTTAAGCTGTTGAACAGTATGGTTCATATTTATTTCTTGTGCTGTCATGAAATCAGGCTATCTTTCATTCCTTATGAGAGGAATTCAACAGCAATGTGGTAAATGTTACATTAGATCACTATTTTGAAACTGTCATTTACAGCAGGAGGCTGCTGTGAAACCATGGGCTAACCCTAGATTTGTTATGTTGGTTGTAATTCTAATTTAGTTACAGGATTTATAGTTAGCTGAGACTTACATTGCTTTATATACATGTTATTCCCTGCTGAGCCTTCCTGTAAAAATCAAACAGATGTTTCCAAATATATGGGTGATTAGGTTTGCTCAAAATTTTGCTGTTCATCAATTTTTATGCACAATATAATAGCTTTAATGGATTTTAGGTTGAATTACAACGGCAGAGGAATTCTTGGTGCAAATTGAAAAAGATGCCCATAGAACTAATGCTGCTGCATGGATATAGCACATGCTGAAGTATCAGTCATGAATAAATGAGGCTGGTCCTTTACAGCTTTATCATTTTTTCTCAATACTGCAAGATCCTAAACATGGGAAAATCAATGACTCCACTTTATGGAGATCACTTACTGAAAGCATTTAGACTTTCAATTGCAATACAAATATAGAAATTTTTATTTGTCTTCTGCCTTCTGATTTGATAAGCTCTTTTTTGAATGTTGAAGCATTTCTCTCCGCTGGCCCCATGTGTGCGTAGGACATGGTGACTCTGACAAGTCCTCTCTGGTGAGAACATCTTTGATGTTGGTAGAGCTGATTTTCTGATCCTTGTGCATAATTTGCATGAATAAAAATGTTGTTTCCAGCTCTATGTACAAGTGCAGTGAGCTGCAGCCTTGGCCCTTGGCAAAAATCATCAGTGAGTCACTGTGGAGATGTGGGTGCCTGTTTTGTCTTTGCTGTAAAGGAATTTAGATTTTTGAGGACTTGTATGGATGTGCACATGATCACACAGCTTTCTTTGTGTTGTATCTTTTCTTCTTAGTGAAGTTTCTCACCTGTTTCTGGTACTCACTGATGTAAGTTCACTGATTAAGTTCATTTTATGTAACTGAAATCTTTTAGTCCTCTTCTACTAACAGTAACATATTCTACCACTTAAGTCTAACAACAACTAAAATAAATAATTCTCTTTATTATTTATGGTAATATAATTTTGTATGAATTTAAAATGTACTTAGATAATGGGAAAGGGCTCATTGCCATGGTTGTTCTTCCACTGCAGGTGACACATCCATTCAGGCCTTATCAAAGGTATTTATTTTTACAGTCCTATCTACTGCTGCTGTCATTGGCTGTGTTAAGAACCTTTTCCTGTCCTTCTTAATGCAATGAATTATTTGTCAGCAAACCTACTGCGGAGTTCTGCATCCATGTGCCCAGAAGGATAAAGTAGTGGGGGAGCTTTGGAGGGCTTCCTGTGCTGTGTTAGTAAAGGGAGAATTCAAGTCTGGTTCATACCCTGAATTGGCTATACTAGCTCAGATTTAAAGGTTTTCTCTACTTAGGAAAGGTTTCTTCACGAGCAGAATGAGCCAAGCACAACAGCTAAAAGTTGCTGCTTATTGTAAAGCTAAACCAAAATCATTTTTATGTGCATATATATTGCTTTGGATGCATGGAATAATGGCAATAGCTTCTGGCTTTGAGTACCAAGTAACTCTCACAAAGGTATGAAATGTTGAGTTTTCTTGTTTTGCTTGCTTTCTTATACCAGTTCTTTTCTCCTTCTCGTTCCCCAAATCTCCTTATTTGTTAGTTTTCCCTTTTTATTCTTCCCTTTTACTCTTTGTTGCCCCAATGAAAATTGCATCCCTTCTTTTAAGATTGATGAGACAGAGGCAGATTTGCAATCACAGTGATGAAAAGATGACACAATTTATTATGAGTGATAGTATAATTACTAGGAGATGTGATTTATTACAGCAAGTTAACTAGATACCAAGGCTGTTGGCATAAAGTCTCCTCCCCTTCACAAGAAGGACTAAAATTCAAACTTGCAGTAAGTTAGCAGTTCCTCCCCATTTTGACTCAGCATTTGCAACAAAATGCTTTGTTTTCTATCTAATCAAGCCCTGGAACCTAGCAAAAGCCAAGTTCTTTGGGAAATTTTAGTAATGCTCTGGAATAAGCAAAAATTATGCCAAACTTTTCATCTTTGTATATATAAACCTTCACAAAGAGTTTTGAAGTTGCTGTACTCACACCTTTGTAATTTTCCATGTCTGTACTGCACTAGGCAGGGCTGCAATGGCATCTGTACAAAACACTTCTGCCTCACTAAAAAACATATGGCATCCTTCTACTTTAGTTTATTGGTGCAACACTTCAGTTATAAATTATCCAGATGCTGCACTTGGTGAGAATTTTGCTCCTTTTGGATGGAGAGGAACAATTTTATTTTTTTCTTATGAGATATCTTGCCAAGAACTTTAGCTCTTTCAGTATTTGCCAAATATTTTCAGTCTCACCTTGATATATTGACAACAGTTCTGAGATGGTCCAAAAAGCTCAGCCTGTAAGTAATTAGTGAGGCCACCACTACCTTGCTGTTTTCCATCTGTTGACTGCTCTCCAAGAGTCCCTTTTACAATATTCACCAACTCTGACATGTTTAATTTGCTTTGTGAATTATGTGTGACAAGGAATAATCTTGTTCACTGCACAGGAAAGAGCTCGTGGTGTTTGTCTGCTATGTGTGGTGTTAACCTCAGCCACAGTTACCCCTGGAAATGTGTTTAGGACTAAAATTGAAAAAAAAAAAGACAAAGATGAATCAGGGGGAAAAATATGCCTGAGCAATGGAATGGTTTTGAAGAAGCTTTCAGAAGACAAAGCAAGATAAAATGGTGTTTTGTTTTGGTGTATTCAATCCTTAAACTTTACATCTGAAAGCTCCTGTCTGATACCTCTGCTGCCTGTGAGGCATCAATAAATTATGAGCAAAGCACTCCATTAATTCTGGATGCAGTGAAGAAACCTTTGGAGCATTGTCATGAGATGAATGTGTGGCTCAGAAATCAGAGATCATCAGTGTGGCTCCAAAGCTCTTTTGTGGGCTTTTTGTGTCTCTAGAATAGGTGAAAACCCTGCTGTTTCTGCTCTCACCTGTTTTTGGGCTATTGAAGTATGTGAAATTCTGGTTTTGGTGATGCTAATGTGAATGGATAGGTAGTAAAATGTGTCAGAGTGATGTTTGCACTTAGTGGTCCCTTTCCTATCTGCTATGGCTTGTATGGATATGAGCTGAAGGGGATTTGGATGAAAACCATTCATTTCTTCAAATTATTTATTTTTTTGCTAGTTCTCTTCAGCATCACTATGTGCTCACCATCACCATGAATAATGGTAAACACAATTTTGTCATACTTGGGAGTGGGTTTAAGGGGGATCTAAATCTTTTATAACAGGAATCCACTGATCTTTTCCACACAACTACACCCACTTTTTCTCATAAGATGTACAGATGTTTGTTCAATGTTTTCAGTTTAATGCCATAGAAGTTCATAAAAACCCTTTTTAAGATGTTTAAGAGTTTCTGTTGATTCAGTATAATAATTTCACAGTTTCTTGTTGGTAGTGATTAATCACGTTCCAGGAATAGAAAGACTAGCTATTTTTACTTCCCAAAATATATTTATGAGCACTTAATAACAACATGACTTATAAGATGGAAGATAAATTTTAACCTCTGTTATATTCTGATCACTGGAAGATCTGAAAGAATTATGTGTAGCATGGAGGGAGGATGGAGTTGGTGAGTGAATTGATTTGAGTTGGAGAAGCAGAAATTTCCATTTGAAGTAGAAGATTTAAAGCCCTTTTCTCTTAACTGAGAAGCTGTATCATTTAAATTAAATGGGTGTGTTTGGATGGTGGCTGCAAAAATAACTTGAACTTGGTGGCCTTTTCTTCACAGACGTGTTTTAGGGTTACATTTTTCTTTTTGAGAAGGAATGATGTTTTAAAACATTTTTAGGGAGACATTGCAATTGGCATTTCTTCATCTTAAGCTCTTAAGAAAATGAATATTTCTGTGTAAGTGTTGTATGCTGCTCAGTACTGTCAAAAGGTTTGGACAGCAGAGATGTAGCTTTGAACTGGAAGTGACTGCCAATTCGAGGTAGTTAGCAGTAAAATAATTTGAAAAATATTTCTTCCAGTGAATTTTACTTCAACAGGGTTGCCTGGTTTGGTGATTTTTCCAAGATAAGTTACTACATGCCTGAAACAAAAAGTGCTTTTCTTGCTCTCAGTTTATTGTACCTTTTTTTTTAACTTGTAGGAGTCTTCTAGTGCAGTGTTTGTTGGCTTACTTGTATGTAAATTAATTCAGTTCTATCTCTGTGAATAAAGTGAAAAAATTATTTTTCTCCAATTAACAATTTGGAAATTTTTCTAGTTACTGCTTTTCAAAATAAAAACCATGGTGCTTCTAATTAAACTTTCTTTTTTAACATTGCATCCTGCATGCAGTATTTTGCTTGAATGTGTCATGTTTTCCTACTTTTGTTACAGCACTTGCCTCAATTTGTACCTTTCAGTCTCAAGTTGTCAAATTAATTAGCTTGATTACACTGCATGTCATCAGACTAATAATGCACATCCTTGTCTATATCTGGATTCCTCTGAAGAGTGGTAGCTCAGCAATCAATATCTGTGGAAATAGTTTCATATTTTACATCAGGGAAAATATTTTACTTGAATATCTTATGCTAATGATTTGGAAAAATCTGAAGGTTGAACTGGTGGGTAAAGAATCCAAGAGCTGATATGCTCATGCCAACATCTGCAATCTGGAAAACTGTCTGAAAACACCATTTGCTGAATTTGTAGATGTCTCAGTTGGGGAGCAATAAAAAGCCTTTTCACTTACACATTTTTTTGGCACTGTTTTCTAGATTCACTTGCAAAACAAAAGATCAGGGTCTGGTGGAGTGTCTCCAGTACCAGTTCCCTGTGCTGAGGGAGGCTGTGCGGCTTCTGAGCACACCTGGCTTTCAAACCCTCCTGGCAAGGCTGAGAGCTCCAGACCCCTGGGTGTGAGTGGATCCTCTTGCTAAATGATGTGGGTTGGAAACCCTGGGTAGAGGATGTGTTGTCCAGTGTCTTACTGAGAACTGTATCTGAGCAGAGAAAATGGTATCAAAAGAGATATTCTGCTTTAATCCTTGCTGTTAGTGACTGACTTCTCCCTGATGGGAAAGAGGTTTGCTCTTGCATCTCAAGATGTTCTTACCTCTCTTCTCTGAGTATGTGAGAGTCTTCAGCAATGTGCTCATTGCTTCTGTGTGTATCTTCTGAGATGTCCTGGCAAGCCTTGCAGTCAGACTGGAAAGAGAGAATGAAAAAGCTCATAAGAAAATGAAAATCAGGCCTATGAGCAAAATGAAAGATATTGAAAAAGGCTTTGAAAGTCTATTTTTGTGCCACAGCAGCATTTTAACCATGTCTAACTGGTTATTCACTTGATTCTGGGGCCTGGGTTTGTGCAGGTGTCCTTTTTATTAAAGAAATCTGTATAACTTTACTGAATCTTTAGGATTCTATTACAGTCACTGAGCAAGATCCTTGTGGAGAATCCCATTGATTTTTTTTTTTTAAGTAAACATGGGAGAGTGTCAGTTTGCTTTGTCCCACTGCTGGTGTCATGGCATGGGAAAGCTGATTGTATCCAAGATATCCAACAGAGCTGTTTGCTAGTACAAGCAGCTGTTACTTGTTCAGTCTCTTTTGTACAACTCACAAACACAGGGAGCATTACAAAAGAAGCTGTTGCTAAACATGAAAAACTTCCACTGCATTTCAAACATTTGAAGCTGCTGTGAGACTTAAAGGATGAGAAGAGGTAGATGTGGCTTATCCATAGCAACAATAGAAAACAAGTGTCTATTGTGATTCAAGTGAACGAGTATTCTTTTGAGAACAGCTGGCACACTTCTGTGAACTATCAATTTATCAGGAGGGATATGGAACTGAATGGACACTTACATGCCCCTTGCTCCTATTTCTAATGATGTGCTCTCTGCATGGACTTGTCATCCCTTCAGGAAAGGGGAAAAAAAAAATCTGAAGATGGTACTGGCCAGAAATTCTGTGTGATCACAGAAATGTGGTGTTAGCTGCTGCAAGCTGTTGCTCTGACGCAAATGTTGATGGAGGAGATGGTATCATCTTCCCTTTTGCTTAAGCAGCCACAGGAACTGTTTTGCAGAAGAGAAGGGTGAATTTTTGTAATATTTTAGTCACTTTCAAATCATCCACTAAGACTGTATGCAGTGTCACGGGCACATTTCCTGTAGGATGATTTTCATAACTGAAGCCGTGTCTTTGGTGGCCAACTCAGCCATGCCTGTGGAATAGACCATGGTTTCCTAAGGCAGGCTCTACCCCAGTGTGATCCACTGGCTTGTGGTTACCTGTTTTTGGCCATAGTATATCTTAAATCCTGACCTGCTGCTAGCTGTGTCTACCAGCATGGAAAGTTGTGTCTACCAGCATAATGCAGTAGTGGCAATTCTGCCAGTATGGAGAATATGGCCTGATGGTGTTTTGAGCTCTGGTCACCCCTAGCAGCTGGAAGAGCATTAGTCTAAATGTTTCTTGGTGGTATTAACTTGTAGATGGCTGGTCATTTTCTATAAAAAATCATTCACACTGTCCTGAGAGAAGTGAGATGGGAAATGCCTGTGGGAGTGAGACCTGTCTTCCCTCAGTGAAGCACAGGGAACCCTCTGGCCATATCCTGCCCTACAGAATTGGCTTAGGGATTGTCTTGTGACCCTGCCTGGCTCCTGTCTTACCTTGCCCGGTGGTTGGTTTGTCTGGGACTTCTGTGTTGATTTAATAGTGTTTGGTTTGTGTTTGCAACTCTAAAGCCAGAGGTTTATGCAGCACACCTCAGGATCTTCTTCTCTTTGACACTGGGCATAGTGGCTGCTTTCTGTGAATGATCCAGTATGTGGGAGGAGATTTATCAAAGTAGCAGGCTCGAAAACGTTGCAAAGTACATCTTGTTCCTAGTGATAGCTAGATTTCTAGGAGAAAAGAGAGTTAAGGGTGTTTGAGTTGATCAAGGAAGAGATGCTAGTTTTCATATCTTAACACCTTAATCTTAACGCTGTCTTATCATAGTTTTCACATCAAAGCACCATCCTTCCCTTCCTACCAAAACCACAACTTGGGGATTTGCTAATCCTGTAAATAAATCTGTGATTAATATGTTCAAGCTTCGTATCCTGCCCAAAAGCCAAACCCAGCCCTTTGCTGGAGGAAATACTTTGCGGAAAGCTGATGTGCTCTGGAAAACAACTCACTGAGGGGAGGCAGAGCCTCGACACAACTTGTGGAGAACTGATATTGAGAGAGCAAGTAGAGAAACAGTTTTTTTGAGCCAGGAGAGCACAGGCTGAGAAGCGTGCTGCCTTAGGCAGAAAGGCTGAGCTTGCCAGCAGGAGTGTGTGCTGTGCACCACGAGGAGCTGCGCGCGCAGGAGCGGGGTTTAGCAGCTGATCTGCGTGGCCTTGGAGGTGTTTCACTCTTCCCCACACGCTGAGCCTGTATCCCCAGGCTGTCTGTTTAAATCCTGCCCACAACCAGAAGTGAACTCGTGTGGCACTCCTGTGAACTGGGGGATATTTTTTCTTACTGAGTATTTCCAGCTCTTAGCTGGAAAGGCATGTTCCAAACACTTCTGCTCGAGGACAGCGTGTAGGAGTTGGACCAAACCCCAAGGCTGTGCTAGCTCAGGGGAGCTGTATATGCTCCGTGTTCCTGTTCTTTAAAGGCTGGATTTTGCTGTAATTAAATCTACTCTAAAGCACAACTTGGGAGCTTGCTCAGGCTCAGCTCAAAGCTAGAGGATGGCTTATCCAAGGAGGAGAATGAATGAAATAACCAACCCCAGTTCTAGTTCTGAGGGTGCCATTGTCAGCCATCTGTATGGGAGGGATTAGTTTTGACTTGCTCTTCACTGAATTATGTTTCCTGTTGGTGGCCTATACTATTTTTTCCTCCCCACATACTTTTTATTTTTATTTTACTTTGCTCCCCCTCAAATCCATGAATTCTTGATGTCATAGAGTACTTGAGGAAATAGTAGAGTAAGAAAGCTTTGATAATGTAGAGTAACTGCTGGAAAACAGCCATCTTGATTTTTCATGGCTTTATGAACCACAACTATTACTCTTTTTAAGAAAATAGAAAGTTTTGCTCTTTGAAGATGGAACAGGGCCTCCGGGTTTGAGCTTATCCACACAAGGAAAACCTTATCTCTGAGTTCATCTGCTGTTTTTAGCACTTGTCACTTTTAGTAACTGTTGCCATGGACAGATGCTGTATTGTCACTTATGTGATCTTTTCTGAGGTGTGGCAATGTATTGCTAGGCCTATGTATAACCTTGTGCTATAAGAGTCATTAGAGAAAGGCACAGCTACAAATAAGGCTTTCTGACTTCTTTTTTTCGCACCTGTGTAACTGGTGATGAGGCCATTACATAAAGATTTCTCCTGGAATGAACCTCTAGTCATCAGAGGTACTGCAAACTGCTTTGAAAGTATGCTTTTAAGATGTGCATTTGGAAAGATTGCAAGGATTAATATAACTGAACTTGAGAATAATGACACATCAGTGCTGTTGGGACAAGTTATTTTAAAAGTCTGAATCTGTCTGTAAGGCTTATGTGTTCATTTATTTTTTCATTAACATAAGAGACTAAATATCAATCTTTCCATGATAGCTGTGTTTTGTAGTGCTTTGTCAGACAGTCAATTTAAAGCCAGTCATCTTTCTATCCCTATTTGATGGATGCATAAGGGACTGGAGAACTGCAGGAATTCTGGTTTGTGCTTTTGCAGCACTAGCAGGATCTTGAAACGTTACTATTTTTTTGCAATTTCTGAAGATGTATGTTTGTGAAATTTAGATAAATGTTGGATCATTATAAAGAGAGAGGCTATTATGAAATATTTAATTCTAGCAACAGTCTCTGCACCTTCATTTCACTGTGATATCAGAGTCAAGTTCATTTTTAGTGTTCCTGTAGCAAAAAATTCTTCTGCTCAGGAGGCTGGTCAGTTTATATTCTCCTAAAAGAAAGGATAAAAGAGCTTCTTCTGTCTTCTCCTTCCTTCTCCCTCCTGTACCCTCCCCATAATAATAATGATGATGATAATAATAATAAAAGAGTAAAGACAATAATAATAAAAGAACTTGGCTGTAATACCTAATATACTGTGCTAAGAAACACTAAACCTGCTGAAGCAGTTGGTGTGAGATATCTACCCTCAAGTCTGAGAAGCTTTTGTTTTGATTTAAAAAGGCATGAAGAGAATGGAACAATACCTTATGAACAGGTGTGATTTTGCACACGTTCTTATGTTCTATTTGCAGTTTTGTTATATGATGTAAAGCAAGAAGGGAAAGAGCTACATTGTCTCATGTGAGGAGGACTATGGAAGAATAAATACCTTTTATTTATGGTGCAAGAAAGATGATAGAGCAGTAGTTGGAGTGATGCTGGTCAGAGAAATGATCTTTCAAGATAAAAATTAATTTATTGAGGTCTGCTTTTTGAAGTAGGTAAGCCTGAGTCATATGCAAGTATCTACATATTCTCAGCGATTAAAGATAACCATTTTAGCTTGGTCTGCTTTTGAACTGAGAATAGCAAAACAGTGGTACAGCTGCATAATGGTAAGATGGGTATAATACAAAAAAAGATGAGTAGGAAAGGGAGAGGTGAGCATGAAGCAATTAAAGTCTTAGTTGATCCTTATGGTGAAAAGCTGTTACCACTGAAATGGTGATTCTTCAGCTGCCAGAGCACACATGCTGTTATTTTTACTCTGCTACAGTGGATGTTGTTATCATGCAGGAAAATATTTGACTCATCATGTCTTTGGGGAAGTTAATGATTTGGGCTATAACAGGACTTGTTTCCAGAAACAAGGACTGTATTTCTTCAGTGTTGTAGTATTTCCAACTCAGTGAATAAACATCCAGAACACCCAGTAATTGATACAGTACTTACATGTCACTGCTGCCTGCTCTTGCAAAACTCCTGCTGCAAGACAAGGCTTTGCTTTTACCAAAGGGACCTGAGGGGAACAGGCTGAAGTGGATAATAATTTTGCTGGCTGAAGTACCAAGAGGACTTGTTCAGTACTCCTAGTGACCTTACTGTGTCTTCCTGACATCTGAGATGCAGACTCCTGAAAGCCATACAGATGTGCATGGAGGCACTGACTGCAACCCTGCTGTGTCTCTGAATCTGAAATGGGTACTCAGAAAGGTGAAAGGACTTCCCAAAAGTGAATGGCTACAAAATGAGCCCTACAGCTGTCACTTGCCTATGTGATGGATTTTTTTCTTTTTTTTTAATGTGTTGAATCTGACATAAATTCTGGTTAAATTTAATTCAGCCTTCAAAAAAGAGATCAGGATGGGTGTAGTTGGCAGTGAGTCAGTGGTCATGCAGCAGATCTGGTAAGGGAGTGGCCCTGCTTGTAGGAATTATTATGGCATTGCCTTTGAAAGAGAAGGGGAGAAAACACTTTGCCTAAAGCCAGGCTGTGTCAAAAATGAGGTGTCACACTCATGCCTTTGGTCCTTCCTATTCCTAGTGAAAGAAATCTGAACTTGGAAATGACTGTTCTTACCATTGCCACAGTGGGGTTTCCATGATAGGATCAAGTAGCTTGATAAGGCTGAGAAAGGTGAGTTCACAGTAGGTTTGGATTTGTGTGCAAACATGGAAGTGATCCCAAGGAACATCCTGTGCTGTACTTGGAGTCAATGCCATCAAGCTATTGAAAACACAGATACAAAGCAGAAGACCTAAGGTTTCCACTTTATGAATAGACCAGATTCCCATGATGTAAATCATTTAATTTCAGGTAAATGTTAGCTAATTATCTTTAATATGGCCATGACTTGAGTGCTTGCTGGCTGAGAGGCATCCTGTGAAGTCTTTAGGAGACAATAAATTCACCAATGGCAACCTGAAATGATGGAGTGAGTTCAAGCTCTCAGCTCTGATACTCAAAGCAGTAACAGGTAGTGGTTGCCTTGTCTGCATTTATCTTTTGCTGCATCAATGGAAATCACTCAGCATCTTGACTTTGAGGGTTTGTGCATGAAAAAGTATTAACTGTGAGAACAGTCATTAGGTACAAACCCCAACTCACTTTAGAAATATGAAGTACCATCAGGGAGAGTGTTCTAGTGGTGTTTATTTTTTGCAAATGTTTAGAGCTGGTCACCAAACAATGCAGCTGAAAGCTGATATTACATTCTCATAATAGCTATTTTAACTGGTAATGGTTCAAATGAATTAATCTTTCAAGCAGGCTTGCTATTATTGATTCTGTTCTCTTCTTCAGCCTGGAAAAGAGAGAAACCTCATCACAGTCTGCAACTTCCTCATGTGGGGAAGAGGAGGAGCAGGCACTGATCTCTGTGGTGCCTAATGACAGGACCCAAGGGAATGGCCTGAAGTTGTGTCAGGGAAGGTTAGGCTGCATATTAAGAATGCTATTGTGATGCAGTCAGTTCTAGTCTTAGATTTTAGAGCAGTCTCAGCTGTTAGCAGTTCTTGAGTGACAGAAGCCAGAGTTGAACATCATAATGTGGTTCAGTTTATTGTTTTCCTTCTAGTTTGATGCCATTTCTAGAACAACTGAGATGGTAAGCAAGCTAATAAATGATTTCCAAGTGATTCTATTAGATCAAGCATAAAAGAAAGACAAATGCTGATGTTAATGCATTGAACTGATCACTATCTTGTGTGGGTGAGCTTAGTTTCTGCATGCTACAACAAGAAGATATTAAACTGAAATCTCTGTTAATGGTTCAATAAGCCAGGACTCTCCAAGGTAAACAGCTCACTCATTTACTTCAAGAGATGTGCCCAAAGTGCTGCTTCTTGTGCTTTTCCTGTAGCGCTTGATACACTCTGAGGTAAAGCAGGAGGAGAGCTATGCTTTTGCAGGCAGATAGAAACAGCTCTGATGCAGAAATCCATCTGAGAAGCAAATGTCCAGTGCTTTACCAGCCGATGCACGCTGAGTGCTCCCAAGATGAGGAAATCTTTTCTGATGTAGCCAAGCAGGTTTAATTTTGTTTGATTGCTTCCCAGAAGTTTGGTTTGCTGTTTTTCTCTCACTTTCCACTGAAGTTTGTGTGACCAGAGTGCTCAGACTGCAGCTCTCTCAAGAATCTGGCTCTGTGTGTGCTGGTGAGGCTGATTCTTTCACTCCAGCAGTTTTTTTGTTGCTTATCTCTCCGTATATAGTGTTTGTCATGGCATCAGTTCTGATGTTTCCTCACACCTGGGTAATATTTCAGCCTATTACGTTGCTTTATGGTTTGTTTTTCTTTGTACTCTATGAATTCCAAACTGAAGCTGTTTGGAAAGAGTGGCGAGTGTTTTAGATGTCTCTGGTGCATTTTCAGAAATGCTCTTGGAAGGCTTCTATCGTGCAGAAACGAGAAAGGATGGGTTTTCAGTGAAACAGCTTCCTTGTAAAAGTGCACGCCCTGGATTTCCCTCCTCGTGGCCGTGTTTGTAAGCTACTTGTTGTCCTTTAAAAAAAAAGGAAAAAACACAGGATAACACTTAAAATTAATGGCCAGGAAGTCATGGTGTACTGTGCAGCAGGCATCTCTAAGCCTCTGTTCTTTCTGTGCTGCCTTAGGAATATTTATTTATATAAGGCAAATTCCCTTATAGATCTGTCTGGAGTGCTCATGGATCTCTCCCTGCTGATTTGAACCCTAATTCTTAAAGAGCAAATGTATATGCCCAAGTGCCCAAGGCACCAGTTTTATCATCATCTGGGATTTACACAGACACTCTCTCCTTGTTTTTCAGCTTCTCCTCTGGAATAAGAGTAGCTGTAGGAAAAACAACTGAATCTATCCTGCCTCCTTGCTTTTAACAAGCAACTGCATTTCCATGAAGCCCCAGGGAGAGATTCCACAGCTATAGAACAGATGCTCTTTTGCTCAGAATCTGGGGTTTTATTTCTTCCTTAGACATTTGAGCTGGCTGCTTATCCTGAGGTGTCTGCTTGTTGCTTCTGTTATAGGAGCAAAGAGCAAAGATCCTTCCTTGAATTGAGAGAAAATGTCCTTCAGCACAAACATCAGTTTGAGATATTGTGGATGCAAAAAACTAGGTGGAAGTGTCAGTACAGATGCTAAACTGGCTTAAGTGATGACTGAAAATACATGAAATTCTCTTTTCATCTGAGTGATAGTTGTTGCCTTGGGTAATATTACTTTGCAAAAACATTTATCTTGATGTAGTCTAAAGAAATGAAGTAACCAAAAGCTGTGTTTGTAGAGTATTATTTATTTTTTTTCTTCCTTTATCTTCAACATAAAATAGCAGGGGACAGAAGTGAAACCTTTTTTCTAAGACATAATCAACAATCTACGAAACAAATGAACCCTGGGTTGTATCCTTCCTCTGAAATTCAAATACCAGTGATAAGAAAGCTTGGGAACAGCTGGAGAAGGAAATCAATGCTGTATTTGACTGCACCTACCAGAAATCCCCACACTAGTGGTGCTCTGGTGGGGTTTGCAGTGGTGTGGGGTGAATTCTGGACATGGTGCTGTTTATGAAGAGTCTCTCTCAGGGCTGCTTGAGGGTTTATTGAGTGTAGGTTCGTTGGGCAGATTGATGGCAAGCTTCTTGCAAGGTAACTCCAGCCTTGCATCCTGCTCTTACTAACCCAGCTGGAGAAGCCAACTATCCCTGCAGCACACGTGGGATTCAAGTAAGGTTTTGCTTTAGTGGGGTCTTGCAATTACAACAAGACTTTTTGTGCATTTCCTGAAAGTTCTAGCTCTAAACTACTCTCAGTCCTAGACTTCCCCATCTCATGACAGTTGTGTTCAAAGGATGCCTTGTAGTCTTTTTCAATATTAAGGTGTTGAAAAAGCTTTTCAAGCATTTTATGGATGTTTCTATTTCTGAAGCATTTTAAACCTCAACTATTTTAAGAAGTTGTCCTGGATTTTTTTCATTACCTTTGGAGGCTTTTTTCCTTTTAGAAGAAATTTTCTCCCCATGTTCCCCTCACCTTGTGTTTTCAAGTGACCTTCCGTAGAGTTGGAAATATATTTGGCTTCTGCAATCTCCTAGTTGTGCAACCAAGGCATATGCAAAATGCCTGTAGAATGAAACTAATTTCTACATCTGCTTGTTTTCTACTGCCTGTTACTTCTGGCTGTTTCTTTTTTGTAACTACAGTATTTTACAGCTCCTCCACCTCTTGCCTTTTTTATATTCCTTTCTGAGCATTTTCATGCAAATGTTTAAACTCCTGAGTCATCTTGTGGAAGTGTTTTTTTGCCTTACTTCTCGTTTTTCTTCTTGCAACACCCTCACTGTGTTGCTCTTTTACATAAATTCGTGCAGTTATGTGCTCACACAGTGTTATTGCTAGATAGGTGAAACGTGCTAGTCTGAGAAATGGATTTTCTTGGAGAGATCCATCTCGGATTTAGCCAGGTGGACCTCTGAGAGTTGTTTCTGATCACAACAAGCAGTGAAACATTGAGATTGCTATAAAGAACTACAAATGCCCAGTTATGGGCCACCTTTACTCATGTTGAATAGCAACCAGAGATCTTCCAGTGGTGTAGTCATCTACTGCCTACCTGTTTGTGCAGCTGCGTGCCATTTGGAGATAAGCTCCTGGATGTATTGGAAGTTATCTCTGTGAGGAGCAGCTCTAGACAGAACAATATCCAGACATTGAGTCTGCAGTAGCAAATATCAGGAAAGGGACTTGGAGCTTTGTGAGAGAGGTATAAATGTCCTTGGATCTGCATGAATGGTGCCTTCTGCCTTCAGACTGAGCTGAGGAACTTTGAATGCTTTGGGCTAGAGGGTGCCTCTGTGTGTGCCTGGAGGGGCTGCACACACCAGTGTGGTGCTGTTAGTAGACTCAAGTCCTGCTGTTCAGTTCTTCTTTGTGCTTGCCTTCTCCTCACAATCCTCTGAGAAGTGCCAGAGTATACCAAATACACCAGGGAAATTGATGGATGATAGGATCCTAAAGGAAGGTGGTAAGCTATGGGAGCAAAATGACTTTTTCAATCACATCACAGAAAATACCAGGTCCAATTTCAGATAGTGCATGTTCAAGTCAGGTTTCTTGAACCCTGAGGCATCCTGTTTGCTGCTTAATAGATATGTGCTACACTAAAGAGCTTTGCAAGGACCTGGCAAAATAAAACAACTGTGTAGCACGTGAAGGATCAAACTGATCTTTGGTGTATGAAAGTTAATGTACAACAGAAGGAATAATGCGTGCTGTTTACATTCTTTTTTGCTGGCTTCAGTCCACAAATAACAAATGGTTTGCCACCATAAAGAAACAGAATTGCCAGCAGGTTGTGGAAAGAACAAGGGAAATAATGACAGTCACCCTCAGTGTGGTGTGCAGCCACCTGGAAAGCAGTGTGTGCTTTCTTAGCCTGTTGCTGACAAGAGTGTAGAGATGGAGGTGGAAGAAGCAAAAATAATTAGTGGTATGGAAAGATTGTGCTAAGAGGAGGTGTGCAGAGTCTGGGAGCATTCTCCTGGAGACAGAATGACTAAAAGAACCACTGAAGAAAGCTCCAGAATGGATTGTGTATTGTTGGATTGCTGGGCAACAGAAGTATTAACACTCTTCTCCTCCCCACCCTCTCATGCCTGCAGAATAACCCTTTCAGCTACATGGGCAGTCACTTCATGTTTATTCAAGAAGTATGCCAGGAAGCCATCAGGATCCTGGGCAGCAGGTGAGGATAATTGGAGGGGAGCCATGATCACAGAATGCAGTGAGGAATTTGAAGTGGTGATGTGAGAGTGTTCCTGCAGGCAGGAGCTGCAGCAGTGCCGTGCATTGGGGCACTGCGGGCTGGCACAGCTCTAATGATTTGTGAGATGTCTGAGATGTACCTGGTGTCTGTGGTTTTCTTGGCTGAACCCTGCAACCTCTGTGATCTGCAGCTCCTCTGGAAGTGGCACCTCCAGGTGCCACCTGGCTGGATGCTGCCTCCTGCTTTTTGGGTCTTCTGGCCTGGAGTGCACACAGGGAGCTGCTCAAACCAGGCTGAAAGCTGCTTGCATTTTGTAACTTTATTTGAATTGCATGTTTAACAGGGAAAAAGTTCCTTATGTGGCAAAAAATGCTATAATCAGATGAGGCTTTTTTGCTCTGAATTGCCTTTTAATAAAGTAATTTCCAGTTTAGAAATGTGAGGGTAAGTGGTTTCAAAGCTTGTGCCTGTGGCAGTTGCTGTTCAGCATGGTCGATGTCGCTAGGAGATGATGAAGGATGTTCCTACAGACATGTGAGAAGTGATGGGAAATGAAGCCCCAAGGTACTTCAGGAGCTGCTGACTTGGTTCATTGACTTTACCTTGGTTTAAAGCCAAGGCTTGTAACACTGAGTGAGAAGGCATGTGACTTTTTTTGACTGTTTGTAATTTTTTTTTTCGAGTGATGTGAGTGATTTTTGGCAGGTGTAGTTCATTAGCTTCAGACAAAAAAGTCAATATTTTATAGAAGAGAGTAAAAGTCAATATTTTATAGAAGAGAATAAAAGGCCTCCCAAAACCCTCTGAATATTTCAATGGCAATTACAAGACTTTTTTGTTGTTGTTTTGCTTTTATATTCTGTGTAGGTAAGAATCATGTTTGTTTACCCCCTGTTGCAAAACAAACCACATTTTCCTTGTTTCTGATACTGTTTAACAAGATGGCATTTGTCTTTGGCTTTCTATCAGCTTTGTTCCTGGTATACAGAAGAGTTGATCAGCCAAATTACTTAATAGCACATGAACACTTCTGTGACATAACAACAGCCAGATGAAGTATCTAATTCTATTAAAGCTTCTCTTCATGTCCACATAAGAGATATCACTTTTAATGTTTTATTTCATGATTCATAACTGCTTAGGAAGCAGTGTTCTTGGTGATGCAGTTCCTTTAATAACACAGCTGTCTGCTGCTCTGATGTGTACGTCACATGAGCGTCATATTGTGGACTTTGCTCTGGAGTACTGAGAAAATGAGATAAGAATACATTGTTTGGTGGTAAACTTAACTACCCCTATATTAATAACAACTATATTGTCAGGGCTGCTGTATAAATCCATCTGACCTACTTCTACCCATAAAGCCACAATAACAATCTGTAGTGCTGCTACATAAACACACTGGCTTCTCATGAGGAGCTGTTGTTAACAAAATTCACTCAAGACATTTCTTTAGCATAAGTTGTATTTATATACTGCAGCTGAAAGCTGCTTTAAGACTGAACATCTGTTTACAACTGCTTGTGCTTTATTGCTGCTTAGTGGAGAGCATTGTGAAAGATATTTCAGCACTGTCTGGCTTGCACCATTGTCATGAGGTTTGTTTTTGGAAGCTGAGAACAACCTGCCCCTCTGATAACAAGCCTTGCTTAAGAGGGGTTGGCTTTAGCCACAGGGCTAAATTTGCTTATCAGTTCATTTGTTAGCTCTGAGAGAGG
Source organism: Irena cyanogastra (assembly GCA_013397155.1). Classification (NCBI taxonomy): domain Eukaryota; kingdom Metazoa; phylum Chordata; class Aves; order Passeriformes; family Irenidae; genus Irena; species Irena cyanogastra. Next base: position 289,439 of record VWZV01009556.1, on the reverse strand, counting down.
CTGGCTGACCATTTAAAATGAGAGTTTCAGAGTGGTGGAGGAGACCCCCTTTTGCATCCTGGTGCTGGCTCCCACAGGTTGTAGGGAGGTCACTGGCTGTCATCTCTGGGGAAGGGCAGGGACTCTGGGCCATGGTAGTCCTTGAAAAAAAGGGCAGGGATTGTTGAGAGCCATCCCTCAGAAGGTGTTCAGGCCCAGCCAGAGAGCAGTGGTGGGCAGACAAGGATGGGATGAGCTGCCTGGGGCTCTGGTATTTGCTCTTCTCAGGAAGAATGATTGCTGTGGCACAGTGTAAGTCAGCTCTGGGGGCAGAGCCAGCTGTTCTGGGCAAGCACTCCTCTCCTGTTCTCTGCAGAGCTCCTGCTATTCTACCTCACACCTCCTCCAGTGAAAGCAGGATCACTATAAAACACGTGGCTTTTGCATCTTCAAATTTACAGGAACCTTTTTAATCTGTCCAAAAGTAGGTTTTCACTAGAGTAGAGTTTTTAGCTTTTTCTGAGTTATAGTAGAGGTGTATCAGGGAGCGTGGAAGGTATTTGCTTATGTAATTTATTCCATAAAATAGATAAAGGGTAATATAACTCTCAGAGCTGATGAAAACACTATGCATGTTCTGGCTCTACTGAATTGAAATAGTTCAGTTAAGTTGCCTGTAGTAGATGGTTCACAGAATTTTTTAAATCCGTGTGTGTATTATGCCTGTAAAGTGCTGAAGTGCTTGACTAAGATGCCAAGACTCTTCACAGGAATGCAAATATCACCTAATATTTGTTTTCTTATTTTAGCACCCCATCTCTCCCTCAATAAACACAGAAAAACCTTCATTTTTTTATGCCTAAAGCAGAACTGTTGTCACTGGTGGGTACTTAATGTCTTGTGAAGAAAATAGCAAGAGTGCAAACCCACAGAAATTAATTCATACCTGATATAGTGTTTCCTCTGGATCTAGAGGAGATCTCCAGCTACAGAAATCTTTTCCCTGGCATTGCTCAGTGGCAAGTGTTGCTGTTGTGTACGATGTGACTCTTGGACAAGCAATGTCATTACTTGCTGTGCCACATGCATCTGCACTTGCCTGAGGTGAAAAGATTTGGGCTGAGATTGTTGGGGAGGTTATGCCCACAAGAACAAGGCTGAAAGTCAGACAGGAGACACATGGAAATTTGTGCCCTGAAGGTTTTTGTAAGACCCATTGCTGTAGCAGCAGAGTGCCTGTGCTTTAAGAATAGATATTGCTCTTGCTGTGTAAATTCACTGTAGCATCAGCATAAAGGAGAACTTTAGACAAAGCCTTTCATCTGAAAGCATGGTCTGACTCTTGAGAAGCATTGCAAACCCTCAAGTCCTTCTCAGAATAATGCAGATAGAGGAGGTGCTTGAGTGGCACTGTGATGGTGCCCACTGAGCTGTGTGACTCCTGCCATGGGAAGCTATGGAAACTAAAAGCTGAAGGAATTCGTGGTGGTGAGGAAGAGACTGTCAAGGATTATACAATGCAAAAAACCAACGCCACTTTTTCAGAAGGTTTTTGCACTAAACAGCAGCAGTACTTGCTCAGTAGAAAAATGGGCACAGCCATGTCCTGGGTAGGTGCTCTTTAATCATTAATAATGGCTAGTAGTGGCAACAGGCAGTGAGGGCAGAGACCCCTTATACTTGACCTGATTTAGTGTGTAATTCTCCTCTGTTTAAGTAAAAACAAGCTTAGAAAGTGTTATTTCACAATATCTTGTTTAGCTGAGTTGATAGCAGTCAGTTCCCCAGATCTTTGAGTGGTTCATGATTACAAAAAGTCAGTATTGAGATCCCATCATTGCATTGATCAGTTCAGAGAAGCCCTGTTAACCTTTTAACCTCTATGAGATTACCAGGTTGCTGCCTCTTCTAACTCATTGCATTGCAAAAATTGAGTTTCATATGTAAGCACTAAGTACCTTTCAGAGTACCAAGCACAAATTTAATATTTTCAGTTTAAACTGAGTACTTGTAATAAGTTTGTAAATAGTTTCTGTTGCTTCAATTACTTGTCATCCACTGGCAGAATTACGGGTTCTTAAGGCATTGCTTCAGCTTTTCCTGACTCCAGTGGATGTGGTCTTGGGGTTCGTTTGTTTTTTTTTTTTCATAACAGCAATAAAGAATCTCTAAATTTAACTAAACCAAGGTGTGTAACAAATCATTGTACTTAAAATACTGGTGGCCAAAATACTGATGAGGCACTCTGAACACTTTTCTTCAAGCTCTCTACACGAATCTGGGGAGTTGCAGACCTGACTGACAAACGACCTTGTGTTAGGACAGCTGTTTGGAGAGGGTGAATGCTGTGCAATATGGCAATGCATATGAAGAGTGTCCAGCAATTGTGCTGTGTTTTGAAATGATTCAGCATTCAAACTTTGGGAAAGTCTTGGTACAACAGGAACAATATAGAGGACTATTTTTCTTCTCCTTTTCTCAAGTCTCACATTCCAGGACATGCTGTGCTGGACTGCTGCTTTTCTACATGGCTGAGCTTGAATCTCTCCACTTCAAACACAAGACATGGTTTTCATCTGAATTGTGGCAACCAGAACTGAGCAAGGCTCAATCAGGGGAGGCCAGAGTGGGTGTGTGAATAACTGCTGGGTTTAGGTAGCTCAGAGAGGAAAAAAAAAAAAAGAGCATCAGTAGGAAAAGAAGGAAAGGGAGGAAAGTGAAAAATGAGAGAGAGCAAGGAACAGGCAGTACCCACTGTTTCCCCTCTTGTACAGGATTCTGTGCATTCTAACTTACCCTATGGCAGTGCCTTTTTCTCTGGTTTCACTTCCAATTCTAGCACATTCCATCTCTGATCCATACTGTCCCCTGTTTCCTGACAAGGTAGGATCCTTCAGTCTTTGTCTGCCAGCTGAATTTTAATCCTGTTTTCTTGCTCATCCCTTCCTCAGGTGGTCATTTTGCCACTGCACTTTGTTCTCCTGCAGAGATCTCCCCCATGCTTCTCCTTCAGTCTCATTCCAGATCTGTCTTTTCCTTCTCTTTTCCAAGTGGCTTTGTCTAATCTTCTTCCTCACTGCCACTGTTATTCTCTTCAATACAGGACTGAGTTTGGACTTGCTCCTGTACAAGCAAATGTTTGCATGTTTGTGCACTGAAATGTGCCTGAGGATGCTTCGAAGAATGGTCATGTAGATATTTTGGAAACATCAGTTTCAGTATCTGACCTAGAAACTACCTCAGTCTGCCACAACAAGATGGAACAAGTTGAATTTTATCTGATTGGTGAAAGCTAGGCAAAGTGGAAAAATATGCTGTTTTTCTTTTCTGATGCTTAAAAAGTTTTGGTTTTCTTTTTGTGCTATACCATTTGAACAGACTGTTCACTGAACCCTTCAGCATCCTGTCATCTTAATTTACCTGAAACTTTGTGCAGTTCTTTCTTGTCTTTGTGCGCTTGCAATGGCACCTAATTACTTCTATCCCTGGTGTGATACTGTAGGTTTTCAGAAGTGAAACTTTACTGGGTAATACATGTGACAGGGCAACTGAGGAGAGGGCAGAACCTGTCAAAATTCATAGTTTGATTCTATCACTACTTTCTTTTGGGGTATGTAGCCACTGGACTATGCTCACTCACACAATCTTTCTGCTGAACCCCCAAACAACAGTTGTGTTTATGACCCTGCTCTTTTCAGAAGGTCTTTACAGATCATTTTAGGAGCAGATGTGAGGAACCCCCAAGCTTCTCCTTTTTCCTGAGTTCCAGGAAAAGTTACTTCCCTTTTGCGCCAAATGCCTCACGTCAGAGTTCTGTGCTGGTTTTGTATCATTATAGATGCCATAAGTGAAGCTGAAGCTGTCATTCTGTGGTAGCTGTACCTTCAAGGCATTGAATATTCTGAAAATGGTGATTTAATGTTATTCTGTGGCACAGGATCTCTAATAAAACTGTGTACATTGCAGAAAAAAAAACACAGATAAGAGGGTTTCTATATACTGGAAGCACATTTTTCTGGTGAAGGGGTTGGCAGCTTTCTTGCAATATCTTTATGACAAAAAAAAAGCAGAGGAACTAAAAAGTCCTCTTTAAAGTTAACTTTCCAGCTGCTTAGAAATGTGCCTGGCATGGCTGCAAACAATTCTAGTTATACATATGACTCCTACCAGCAAAAGAAAAGCCTGCCTTGAGGGAAGGGAAGCCAATAGTGAAAGCTCCTGGACCACAGGAAACTGGAAAAATTTTCGATTTCCAAAGGAAAATAAGTCACTAACTTCCCTGTAACTTCTGGGGCACTGACAGAGGGTACATCAGTTTCTGCAGCATGAAGCTCAGCAAGTTCTCAGCCCTGTTTCTACAGGTCACCCTGGCCACACACAAGTAGTTGATGTATCTTCAATCTCTCTTCCTTCACGTTAAGTGTGCCCTTCCCAGATGGGGTATTTAGCAATCTTTTATGCAAATGATGGGTATGAAGTCAAAAATCAGGGAATAAAGTAGTTCCTTATTTTTCTCCATAGTGAATTTTACTTGCCAGAGTCGCTAAATAATGTTTTTCATGTAGCATCATTGACACTTTTCTAAGGTGTAAAAAAATCAATGAGAGTTTCAAGAACCTTTTTTTCAGCAACATGAAAGCATTGATATGTTCAAGCTTAATTTTCAACTGCAGAAGATTAATTTTTCAGTTTTCTTTCGTCATCCACTTGAAAACAGATAAAAGTTTTCTGATTCAAGAAACCTCCTAGATTGAGTCATTTGTACTAAATTTTTAATTTTAAAAATATGCTTACAGACATTTTAGGCAATTTTTAGTCTGGTCTGTGCATAGAGAGTGGGTTCTTTTGTTCAGGATTGTTGCTTTCAACTAACCTGTAGGGCTTTGGTTTCTGGATGATTTCTTAGTAAAAGTTCTGTGGAAATATCACAACCAGGGTAAATAACTTCATGAACCTTTTTTCTCCATAACTCAAGTTTTGCTTTACTTGACATCCTGAATTTCATAGCTATTAAAACAACTGGGTGGTTGTGCTGGGATCAAAGGAGTGACCTGCATGCTGAACTTGCACTTTGTGGCATCAAATCAGCTGGACTTGGTCTTGTTTCAGGTTGAGAGACTTCATGTGCACGAAACAATTTACCAGGGCAAGCTTTGTCCTTGAGCACGAAACTATTTTTCATTCTTATGAATTTTCTTTTTACATTATGTCACATCTCCCTGCCTCTGTATCGAGCCTTTGTGTATATTTTTATCAGCAAATGGTTAGAAATGTATAGATGCTGGGTTCAACCAATGATTTGGATTCAACTCTGGAAAAAACACCCTTAATGTAACTTTGCTCAGGAAATGCATCTGTGTGGGCTGTTGCATTATCCACGGTGTCACAGACAGGAGGGAGTATAATGATGAGAGCAGGTATATATTCTGACCTGAAAGTGTCCTGGCTGTCATTTTCTAGGAACATAGGGGTATGGGTTCACTAAAGAAAGACAGGAAGGTCTGCATTTATCTAATCACTGGGGTTTTTTTTTAAAAATATAGATGTACACTCTAATTTCCTGTTCAAATATTGCGTGCCCAGTTTAATTTACCATCCTTGAGTAAATTTTATTTCACTAGCTCTAGTTAAACCCCAAGACATTTAACTATTATGAAAGCATATAGTTGATATTTTAGAAAACATCACTTCAGGTTAGGTTGATACATTGGGGACAGAGGGAAATGTCACTGATTGGTAAAAGCACTATTTTCTCTTCAGATGCAATTTCACACTTCTAATACCAGGGAAATACTCTTTTGATTCATGGAAAATAGAAATATCAGAAGTCAAGTTTCATGGTATGTCAGTGAATGGTACAAAGCAATGCTTTTCAGCAGCACTTCTGCTCCTTTAGAGGGAAGTATCTGTACTTTTTTTTTTTCCAAAATCAGATTAAAGATGATGTGTCCTTTATCAAGATCCTTCCAGCTCTATCAAAAAGAGACATTCAGGACAGTTAGTGGCTTTCTAAGCTTCAGTGGCAACCTGCTGGAAGATACGGGAGGGCTGGAGGAAAACCTTTTAGTTTGTGGAGCCACTGATCCCTTTCTTATGGAGACTGCACTGCATTTTTGATTTTGCACAGGCCTTTGTAGGGCAATTTCTCCACCTTCCATTCTTTCTGGGCTGTTTTAGCCTGCTCTGTGCAAGGCATGCAGAAGAGGCATACACCTGCTGAAAATACCACCCCTCAGCTTATATAAGGGGGTTGTGTTTGGGACAAAGGCTATTTAGTAAAGCAGTTTTTCTAGGTTAAAATTGCTGACTAATTGCTGCTCTGAAGGTTGCTCTGAAATATTGTAGTTTAAGATTCATATCTGCTCTGAGGTTTTTCCCACTGATATCAATATGAAAATTCTGAGAAGACACTTTTGGAACTTTTCTCTTAAAAAAAAAAAATTCAACTATTGTTAGAAGAAAGAGCAAGGAAAAACTGTTAGAGAGGCATCTTCCCCTTTTATCCTCACAAGAAAATGTTTGATGCCTGTACTCGATGTTCAGAGAACAGGTTTATGGGGCGTTTGCTTCAGCTGAGTGCAAATCGCCAAAGATGGATGTCTGTGTTTGAGTGGTTCACGTTGTGGCCATGTTTCCTGATTCAGAATCATTTAAAAGGCTCACTGGCTGCCTCTGATATTTCCTGGAGTCTTCATGTCATTGGAAAGGTGAATGCTAAAGCAAGAAAACTGAATTTAACTCAGTGGGAGGTTTTAACCATAAGTATGTTTGAACTAAACATTCTGAAAATTCCTCTTCCCCCTTCCTCCGCTCTTCATTATAATTCTCTTTTATTTAAATGATCTCAAAGTGCAGCCTTGTGTGTGTGTTTCCTTGCCAGGATATCCTGGGACTGTGAACCAGGAGCAGAGGAAGATTTTACATAAGAGGCAACAAATACAGAGAGAAACTCGCTAGTGTTGTGAGCCATGCTCAACAGCAGAAAAAAGCTGACCTTGAGACAATGCCTGGTCGTGTCCCTTTATTTCTAGGGAGCTGTGGGTGGGTTGAAAACCTCTGGAATTACAAGCTTTTCTGCTGGGCTCCCAGTGGAGTGTGCATGTGGATAAAGGGCATTGCCCATCTTCCTTCCCTTGACCTGAAGATTTTACTTGCTTGGATTTTATTTCTCTGGTAGTGCAGTGTGGTGAAGGAGGGACTCTTCCCCACAATAAAGCTGGACAATGACAACCTTCAGTATCATGTCTGAGATAAAAATGTAACTCAAAGATGTTTGCAGGCCCCAAATGACCGTTCATTTTGTTGTTGCTCACCCTTAGACTGGGGCACACATTGCTGTCCTTGTTTCTGAGACAGTGAAACTGGAGGTTAATTAATGTCCATGTGGTGCTGCTTGCTCCTTCTCACTGTGCTCAGACATTCCTGCGACTGTATTTTCAGGATACATGGTGGAAACGCCAAAATCTGCAGCTCCCCATATTTTCTTTTTGTTTGCTTAAACAAACCTGAACTTGTTCCCTGCATCCCTGCAACATTTATCCATCATGCAAGCTGAGGATCCAGTCTGGGCTTTTTGCCATTCTGTACCCCAGCCTTGATCCTCTGATACTTCCTTAAGTCTTTGCCATTGAAAGGGTGAACACTTAAAGCAAAAAAACCCGAATTTAATTCAACGGGAGAATCTTCCCCCATTCCGTATCCCAGAAAGAATCCAGTCCAGATTTTTCCCCATTCCGTGCCCCAGCCTAATCCTGTCCGGGTTTTCCCCCCATTCCCAGTTCCAGCCCCGATCCCTCCTGGATCCTTATCTATTTCAGCATCGGGCCTGCCGAACCTTTGCTATTCACCTTCAGCTTTAAAACAATTTTTTTTTTTAATGCAACTATAGGTTTATGGAGTGTTTTGAGTCAGCTTTATGATCTATTAGAAAACAAACCTCCTTTAACTTACAGTGGTGATTTTGCCTTACTCTCCAAGGCAGCACAACATGAATAAAGGCTGGGTTGCTGCAGAGTTGTGCACTCTTCTTCCCAGTTAATTGACATGTTAATTGATGATAAATATGGTAAATAAATGATATGTTGATTCCTGTTAAGGACTTCGTGGCGAGATACATTTTCACCACAGGTAGGGGGGAGGTATGGGTATGCATTTTTCTGGCAATGCAGCTTCAGATTGTGATGTACAGGTTCTTATCCATTCCTTGACTCAGGACTTGACTTAAAATTTGTGGTTTTTGCAATTATGGTGGTATGGGATGTATGCTAAACTTAGAGCAGCTACTCCATTTACAAAACTCAGTTAATTTACCTCAGTTAATCTTCCTGATGTAGTTCTGCAACTTGTGCTGCCTGCTTTAGCTTGGACAGCACTTCATTTAAGTGTGTAATCTGTGAAATGATAGTTGAAAAAACTATGTGCTGTATTCTTTTTAAGGATTCTGAAGTTGCTGATGGCCTTTTGTCTTGTTTTACCTTTTGAGGTGGAGGGATTGCTGATCTTGTATATCCCTAAATTACTTTTGTCCTTGAAATCTGAAGGTTTTTACAATTCCTGATACTCAAATGCTTTCCTGTTGCTCCTGATGAGGAGGGTGAGGATGCTGGGGTGTATTTTTCCCCCCTAGATGTGTTAATACAAATAATTGAACAGACTTTCTGTAGCTTCTAGGGAAACTGCTGTGTGTTTGCTTCATTTACTCAGCTCACTTCAGAAAGACCTTGTGCAGAACGGAGGTTATTCCAAAACTCCAGGCTGGTACTGAATCCTAATACAAGCACATTAGTGCTCTGTTGACATCTTAGGATCTGTTCAGACCCACAGCTTTGTCAGTGCTGTCATGCTGCTAAAAACAGACACTTCCTAGTGCTTCAGTTTCCTTGCTTTTTCCCTCGGGATTGGACATCATGTGTCCTGTGGATATTGCTAATGCCAGCTCTTTATATAGCAGTTGCTGGGTGAAGTCAGGTGGTTTCTTCTCTGGTGTTTGTTTTGGTTTTTTTTTTTTTTAATAAAGTGCAACTTGGATATTACCAGAAATCTTCTAGTGAAGTTGCAAAAAGGCAAATATTAAGGGACTCATCTGGTATTTTTGCAGAGGGCTCACTGGAAGGGGAATATAAATCTTGCAACTTTCAGAACCAAAAATAGCAGCCTTTTGACAGTCTGATGATGGAAATCCACTTGACATGGACACAGATGCTGTGGTTTGATGATGATTTTCATGGAAACAGAAAAACCCCAACTTGGTGTTGAGTCATCTGGAGTTAGAGACAATTACAGGTTCCTCCATGTTTCTTTAATGGGATATGAAGTAATTTGGGATAGGCCTGTCCTTGGTGGGAGAAGTCTGTGCTTCCAGTGGTACTTTAGAGGTGACAATCCAGGCATTACCTGAGGAGTTGCTGTTCTCTTAATTAAAATCTGAGCCTTCTTCTGTGGTAACTGATGGTGACTTTGGTTTAAAATAAATAAATACATAGCCTTAACCTTTGACAGAAATGTTTGAATGGCATTTCAATGTCCTCTTTGGCATCCCTACCTTGGCAGTGTAGGGTTTGGGATAAGAGTGTTTGAAACAGACTGAAGTGAGTCTCACCTCAGGAGAGCAGAAATAATATTGCTGTATGTAGCTACTTTGGGCAGTCACAAGCGTAGTTGATATCTACTTTTAAATTAAAGGTGAATATTGAGGATAAAAGTGCCTTGTTTCATGCTAAAATCTTGACAGCTTTCTTGTTTAAGTAGGTATTTAAATCAAATAACACAATGACCTCCCTGCCTTGAATAACTGTAGAGGCTTGTCAGGGGCTTCCAGTCCTGGCTTACCTCCTACAGGATGTCTTGTGTTGGCTTAAAATTGCTACAGAGTGAAAGCTCTGTCCTTAAACCAGACATCCTGCTAATTAATTATCTTTGCTTTCTAAAGTAAGTACCTTCATGTAATATGGAATAGTTGCCTGTAGTTTCTAGAGCTTGGAAGGTAGATTTAAAGCCCTTTATTGCCAGAATTCTTTCCTTCAGGTAGACACTCAGTGCAATCCAACCTGCCTTGATCCATCTTGAGGGTAGCACCTATACAGGCTGAGCTTTGATCTGTACCTATTGTAGTCCTGCTAGTTCAGTGTATGGTGAAATGGCACATCTTTCTCTTTGAATCACAAGGCATAAGTATCAGATTTTTATTTTTTGCTTAATTATAGAGGATTTTTCTCCACACTCTTCTGCTTTTTCTGGTGCAGAACACTGAGAATTAAATAACAATAATAATATAATCCAAATTCTCTTATTAATTTTTTTTATTTTTATTCTCTGGGATTGAGATCTACTGTGAGGCCTGAAAGAAATAAATGTTAATGTCATCTAAGATGACAGGTGAAGTATGATGGAGGTGTCAGGTAGGAACAGCAGCTTCTGTTAGTTATGTACAAAGTCAGATAATCTGGTATTTGGGGAGTACAGCTTGTGCAAAAACTTACCTAAGTATAATGAGATAAATCAAAATAGCCTTAGATCTTCAGCAGCCCCTTTTCCACAAATTTGGAAAAAGCAAAAGAAGACAGACTGCTCGATGATGGGAAGAGGTGGATGGAAAAGCATTTAATAGAAGGCAGAAGATAAGGATTTTCTGAGCTGAACAATAAGATGTCCCTGTGCTCCTGGAGTGGAAGGCAGCCTTGCAGCAGGCAAATGCCTGTCTTACTGACCTCAATTAACATCTCTCCTGTTTGTGCCAGGACTGGGTTTTGCTCTTCAAGCCTCCTAGGTGCACATTAGGTGAACAGCAGACAAATGTAAACGACCTCATTTTATCACTGGGACGGCGTGAATGCCTCAGAGCCCAGCTTTAACTAAATGAGGAGCTATAGCTCTCTGTGTGGAAGAGCTATGGTTCTCTCTGTGGAGAGCACTGTACTCCTGGGGTGTCCCAAATTGCCCTCTGTGTGCTCCACAGATCACGTAGGAACATCCAGTTGTAGCTCAGCCCAGTGCTGGTGTGAACTTGCTCTTCATATGCAATCTCAAGGCCAACCCTGGATTTATGTCTTTTAAAAAAAATTTTAAAAAATTATTTCTGGTGCTCTTTTATAGGAGAGATGTGTTTTACAGTGAGATAATAATAAAAAAAAAATTATAGAAATCACAAACTGTGTGTCACTTTGCCTCTGTAATTCATGAGGAGAGACTGTACCTATAAATCACAAAAAAGTAATAACTGCAACGAGACAGAGCCCTTGTGTAAGCTTGTAACCTAAAACTATAATCTTTGGTGGCCTAAAATTCAGGTTAAATACTGTGCATATCACCATTATATGAATAGACTGGCTCTGACAATAAGAAAAATGAATGCAAGTGCAGAGAAGGTATTGAATCAATTTTCAATCTGCTTTTGTCTTGGTAATGCTTTTAACTGAAATTACACTGAAAAGTGTATAAATGTATTGCTGAAATATAGATCATCTCTGAAAACTACCAGGTGGTAACTTCGCTTTCTCTCATCCTCCTTCCATATATTTGGAAGAGATACTTTTTTCTTTACATGTAAACAGTTAGTTTTGGTTGCAAAATATTGAAATGCAATGAGGAAATTATAGACAAATTTGTTGTTACACTATGGGAATGCTGCAGCTGCACAAATAATAACTTGGATTCGCTCTCACACTTTGTCTGAATTATTTTCAACCCTCAGCCATAGTTACATGTTTTATGCTGTTATTTATTTAATATGCCTTTAAATAGGTAAAGGAATTACAGCAAGTTTCCTTCAACATCAGGCTTGGCAAGTACCAGAATTCCTAGCTAGAGACCCATGCCAGGGTATATGAAGTCCCTGCTAACCACAGTTTCACAAGTCCATGAACTTTCATTACTTTATTACCTTACAGATAAGGAAGATGCAGACAGAAGTTAAAAATTAGTATCTTGCTCATGGATCTCGATTTGTCTTCCAAATATTTCCTTGCTTTCTCTGCCATTTAAGATTGTTGGACCCCAGCTTCTATTAAACTTCTCTGATACCCTTTTCTTTTACCCAAGATTCACATTTGTTGTTTGCATTATGGAAAACTTAATTTCACTTAGACTTAATTTGACCCACCCAGATGGATTTATTTTTCAGTATGCCCATGGGAAAGGACAGAAAGAGATGTTTTCAAATTGCATCATATATAAAAAGGCTCACTGTGGAGGAAGTCCTGGTTCCAAAAGATATAATTTCTCCCATGACTCATTCCCTCAGGTATTAAATACCTTTCTCTGTTGCAGTCCATTTGCCTGGGTGACATGGAATATCATTTTTGTTAGGACACCTTACCCTCACACTTGATAAGAGTCACATCCAGAGATAAAGGACTTGTGGTTTTTTCCCCATTGTTTTGTTAATGCCTGATTCCTTAGCAAGTAATCCCAGCTGGCTTCTTCACCCTCTCATTCCACACTCTTGGCTCTGTTGTCTCATCTTACATGGACGACAGCTGAAATCTTTTCGTATCTCCCCAGTTCATTCAGGGACAGGGATCAAGTCAAGGTCATCTATTCTGTCTCCTCTTCTGGCTCTGATGATGACCTTGCTGATGGCCCTAAAAGTCACCCTTTTGATGGTCCTGCTTCTTCCTCCTCTTTACTCTGCCTGTCCTGCTTGACTCTTTCTGGTAAAGCCTTTTTACTGAGTGACTTTAAAATTCTCGACTACTGTAATCCATCTGGAGGGCAAAGAAAGTAAAAAGAAGGGGGATAAAAAAAAGTGATGCACAAGGCAACTGCTCACCTCCTGCTGACTGATGCCAGTACTCCCTTCCTGAACCCAGACTGGCCACCTTTCTGGGTAACTCCCCCTAGTTTATATGCTGGACATGATGTTCTATGGTGTGGAATATTCCTTTGACCATTGGGTCACCTGTCCTGGCTATGCTCCCTCCCAGTTTTCTTTGTGCACCTCCTCAGTGGCAAAGCATGAGACAGGAAAAAAAAAATTGTCCTTGACTTAGGATAAACACAACCTAGCAAAACCCCAGAACATCAGTGTGTTATTAACACCTCTCTGAATCCAAAACACAGAGCTGTACCAGCTACTGAGAAGAAATTAACTCTGCCCCACCTGAAACCAATATCCACCCCTGCTCTACCACCTGAGATTGCTGTCACATCATGTCCCAGTTTGGGGGTTTTGTGCTTGGTTTTTTTCAGTAGATATACAAAATGGATAGACACTTAGCAAGGATACAAGGTTGTTTATCTCCCTCTTTGGAAAACTGCACTCAGAACACCTCTAATGACCGTGGTGTTCTGCTTAATGAGTAAATGGAGTACTGGGCCATATCTGATAATGAAAAGGAGACAAGCTTAATTAACTTAGCACCCAACTAATCAGCAGTTAATGTAGCCCTGAAAATTGATAAGTTATTTAGTCTTGGAGATTTGGAGTGTGTATGTAGAGAAGGGAAAAGCTGGCCTTTTATATACCTTAAACCTGAAGAAAATATAAATGGCCAACAGAAATTGATGTGACCTGGGGGTTTCTGTCAGTGGCATGGCCTTGGTTCATGCTCCCTTCAGCCACCCAGAAACTGTTTCTAACACTAGAATCAAATTTTGTTAGTAGAAATCCTGCAGGCAGTTTCTCTGGAGGATCTGTTGGATTATGAGCAAAACAGCCCTGCCATATGTGGACTAGCAAGTTAGTTGCATTCACATTAAAATAAACCACCTAAAACAGTGTTTTTCAGTTTCCTCTGTGTGAATATCCCAGAATAGCTCCTGGGATTTTATTCAAAGCAAATATTAAGTTACAGTGCCTGGCTGGACACCTGCAAATATCTCTGCCCTGATTTTACTTGGATACAGACAGTGACAGAACTAAATATAAGATAATTTCTTCCAAAATCTTTCCCTCCCAGCAGGGATTTTTCTATTGCTCAGAGGAATGACTTAGTATTTGGAGCCCAAACAGTGATGTTTGAGGAGGCCATCAATTTAGTTCCCTGCACCACAAGGGGTAATCGATGGAAATCTTGCTTCAGTGGAAGCAAGATTCATGTTCAGAAATCACAGGTTAACAGAGGATTTAGTACAGCAAGAATCCTCTGGTTCCACTTTTTCCATTTTATGAGAGATGGGCTTCTTTTTTGCCTTTTTTTTTTCTTAATTTTAAAATGTTAAATGGTTTTCACACAACATCTTGATCAGCAAGTAGCAATTAAAAGGATTTTTTTTTTCCTGAGGATTTTTACATTTATTGGAAGAGCAGAGAGCTAAATGTGCTAAACGAAACAGTGGCTACGTGCCCTGAATCAGGAGGAACAGCAGCAGTGCTTGGATGTTGGTTCCATGGCCTTTGAGCTGCTGCCTTGCCCCTGACTTTAGCAGCAGGTGTATTTAGAGGATGCTGGACTCACCACACTTTTCACCCCAGGAAAGCAGTCCTGAGGAATTTCAGGCCTCCAAGTGGGATGGGTGGGAGTGGGGAAGGTGAATCCTCTGCCTCCATGTCAGGCCTGTGATTCCTTGCAGACTTACCTGGTGTGTAAATCCCTGCAGGTACAAACTTCTGCTTTCCTGCTGGTGCAAGATAGTGAGGAGCCACTGTTCAAATGTAGAGGGAGTCTAAATTCAACTTTCTCCTTTGTCTCTTTTCACCTGCTTGCTAGTGCTGTCTTTAAAAATCATCACAGGTATAAAACAATGGATTTTGTTTCATGAAACAAGAGTGATTTTTTAAAAAATTGTGTATGGGCTAGAATACTCCTTTCAGCTTTTGATTTATTTCAGTGCTCGGCTTTAGGCATGATGTTTTGTGAGTTCAGGCTCTGCAGACCTACCCTAAATATATTCTGCATATATTGCTCCAAATCCTTGATCTGCCATCATCAAACTGCATTTAAATTGACTTTTAGCCTGATCACCCTAACTTGTCTGATGCATCAGCTGTGAATCTTGACAAACTTCAGGAGCTCGGAAATTTGATTGTGGAACAAAGGGGAGCTTTGCCAAGCCCCTTCTGCAAAGCATCCTGTAGCCTTTCAAATGACAGATTTTACTTGGCACTGTTGGCTTTCTGTGCAGTCAATAATGTGCAACAAAGGTATTGAGAAAACATCCTGTCCTCTAAGATGAATGTTTATTACGGTGATGTCTGAGATTTCAGCTTTTTGCCAGGTCAGTACTGCAAAGTGTACATAGACATTGAATCGTTAGCAGGTTTTGTAAAGAATGCTAATGCAGTTGTTGTAGCAGTGGTGGTCTGAGAACAAAAGCAAGGCAAAGATTGCATGCAGAAACAGTACTTTTAGACTTACTCATGACTAGCTCTTTCCTGTAAAGTTTCCAGAGAAATGCATTTCTGTTATTGAAAATATTTGGAGCCCAGACTAGAGATTTTCTGTAAACACCTGTAAGTACGAAAGTTGCTTTAGAGCAGACCTTGGAAAGAATCCAAGCCTTTGTGTTTCAGGTGTTATTCTTCACCCACTCTGCTTTGCTAACCATGGTTTTAACCAAGTCACAAAGGATGTGGGAAGTGCTGGGCACTTTGTTCTCTATGTCACCTTTCACTGAGTTAAATACTGCTTGTTGTGGAGAAAGGCACTGAACGGACGTGTTTTCTTAGATATTTCTAAGAATCTTAGGTAGTTCTAAGAATATTTCTTACATATAGATAGATATAGATATTTTTAGATATTTTCTTTGATATTTCTAAGAATCTTAGATAGTTCTAAGAATATTTCTTAGATATAGATATTTTTAGATATTTTCTTAGCTATTTCTAGGAATCTTTCTCTCCAAGTATTCCATAGTGAGCACAGTATCCATCCTGCTCGGGGTGGTGGTGGCCTCTCACCCAGCTGTGCTGCTGGTGCTCACTGTCCCCGTTGCTGGTGTTGAGTGTGTTCTGCCAGACTCTCCCAATCCACCCTCAGTGGGCATTAATTTTGATCCTTATGGGTGAAATGGATTAGAAAAGAGGAATCTGGTGCCTTTTGGTTGCTCATTGCTTTGCACAGCCTGAAAATCACGTTGATTTCCTATGATACTTGATGGTCAGATTGCAGGGCTAATGAAAATAGAAGGGCTGGCAAGGCTGTTGCTGGAGAGAATCTGGAAGGAGGGGGCAACACCTCCCCCTTCACTGCCAACATCCAGCTCTGACACAGCTGAGCTGCATCCTTCTGGAATTTCCGTGGTGCAGGAGGGCACTGGGCTGGGCTTGGGTGCCAAGCTGCTCTTGGACACCCTCGGGAAGGTACCCAGACTTAGCCTACACTAAGTTTCAGTTTCCTTGCCTTCCTGTGAGGCTTTCTTTAATTGAAAGGAAAAGTAGCATGTCAAGGGAGCTGTGCCTCCTACAGGGACAAAATACAGGAACCAAAACCTCTTGGATGCCTTCAGCCTGCTGTGGTCTTCTGCTGCAGCAGCAGCTGATTTGAGATTAGAAATCAGATCTTTCTCAGATGGACTGATAATGAGGAGAGAATGATTGATTGTTCTTGTCTCTAGGAGGACTTCCTTCTCCTGTGGTGTTGGAAAAACCCAAATATGCAGCCAACTATAAGAGAAGAATTAGGGAGGGTGGGTTTTCTTGCACTGGTGTGTCAGTAAACCTCAAGTGAAGACCTGCTCTTGAAGTGAGCCAGTTCAATGGTTACAGAGGTCTGATAAGGATTGAATTACAATTAACCCTTAGGTGTCCCAGGTGGGATTTGAGAGGACATATTCTCTGTCCTGTATGCTTTGCTCCCAGTATGTGGTCTTTGCTTCACTTGGCTAAATGAGCAAAAGTCATTTCAGTACAAAAGAACCACCTGAACTCTTTAGGGGCAGCCCAATTGCAGAGAGATATGTAGATATGAAATCTTATTTAGAAAACTTACATGCAGTCTCATTGGTTTAGAATCATATCCAAGTACATACATTTAAACATATTTATGAGTGTGTATATAGATATAGTTTCTGTTTGCATAGCATGGCTCCTGAACTCTCATAACACCATTTCCTTAATAAAGGGGTCTTTCATATGTGTCTGCACTTTTCTGTATTAATTCAAGCCAAACATCACTGGTGAAAGGGTATAATGTTAAAGATGAGCTCCCTTAAGTCCTCAATACCTTATTAATCCATCCTTCTGGTTGCCTCATACATTTGTGAGAAGTGCCATGGCTGCACACCTGTTCTAAACCTCTTCAGCTCCTTTCAGCTGATAAACTCCCAAATTTCCAGCTAGAGACTTGCTGTTAGTTTGCAAATATTGCAGTTATGACTTTGTGTGGGGTGTTAAGTGGCTTTTAGTTGATTGGAGGGGTAAGTCAGGGAGGAAGCTCTTTTCTGTTTAATATTTCTCAATAGGTTGTTTCCTCAAAGATAGGTTTTTTAGCATGAGATGCAGGAATTTGCCTACACAAAATGTCCTATTAATTTAGAGAAGCTAAATATGGAAAAGACTCCCACTTCCATTGTCTCTTTTATTCTGTTCCCCAAATGCCCCAGTTGGATTTCTAATGAAATATTTCCTCTAGCTGTTAGGAAAGTTTACACTGGGATCATAACTTTCTGTTTCCTAGCAACTCTGCATCCTCCTGCTCATAAAAGAGGGTGGCTTGTAGTTTTAATTAGTGTAATTCTAAGCCATGGCCAATGAAAAGCAAATGCTGTGGAAGAATAAATGTCACCCATACTTTAAAGTGAAAGTAAAAGGTTCACATCATAATTGCTTATCTGTTTTAGCACTGCATTTAGTTTTGATAAAATGAGTATTTTTTAAAATATTTCCTTACATTTAAAATTAAGTTTTTCAGTTTTAGTTGGCAAATGTATGGTTGGCAATATGAGTTTTTGGCTTTGGGACTAGGGATCACTGCATCAAAGGATTTTAAATGGACTGCATACCTGCTCTGCAATACCTGTGTAATTCAATTCACTGAAATATTTACAGCACTTCCTGCATTGTGATATTTTCTTGGTCTTCCTTATGTGTAAAATATCATGTATTGAAGTATTTTTCTCCATTCTCTCTCAATTCATTATGTCATTAGCAAGTTTCGAAAGTGGAAGTTGAAATAAAATATTTTTAGCCGTATTATGGGTAGCACATGGATGGCAGCTGTGTGGGAATTATGCTTTCTCTAGAAATTTAGGAAGAGTTGAACATCTGGTTTGTATCTGGGATTTCCAAAGTGACTAATGAGATGGCATGGAGACAAAGTTAAAGCTAATAGGACAAGAGGCAATGGGCAGGTAGCCGTGCACCTTAACATGAAGAAGAACTTTTTTAATGTGCATTGTCTGAGCACTGGAACAGATTGATCAAAGAGGCTGTGGAGTTTTCCTCACTGGAGATATTCCAGAACCATCTGGGCACAATCCTGTGCCATGTGCTCCGGGATGACCCTGCTGGAGCAGGGAGGTTGGACCAGATGAGCCACTGTGGTCCCTCCCAGCCTGACCCATTCTGTGAAAACACACTGCTGAAAAAAGGGATTAGCTGCACAGTGTAGGAGATGCTATGATGGTTTACAGGAGTAATATATTTAGCCTGGGACCTTGTCTTCAATAGAGATGATAAGAAAGGAAAAGGCCTTTTTTTTTTTTAGATTTGAACACCACAGCAAAAAAAACCCAACACTTCTAGAGAATACTGTCTTCTGTATATCTTCTGCTACTCTAGTAATATCTTAATTCTTATTTATTTTAAACAACTGCTCTTTAAACATTATCCTATATAAGTACCCCCGTGTGTGTATGTGCTTTACAATTGCTCTTAATTATGAGGCCGTATATTTCTTCCATGAATTTATGACTCATGAAATTTGCAAGATGGATGGCATTAAAAGCAAGTCGATATTAGTTTTAGATTTTATGCTTTAAGATGGTCCTGTGTGTTGTTCACATAGATTATTCAAATCCTGATCTGAATAGAAAATACTTGTTATAACAATGGTTTTTGGTAACAGCTTTATTTGTGGTATCTTACAAGCTTTGCTACCAGCAATGTAGCTATTTTCAAGGTGAAGTGATGCCCTCCCATTTTACATAAGGGGAATGGAGAGGCAGAACTATCAGGGCAAAAAACCCCCACTAATTGGAAAAGCTTGAATAAAGGCCCCAAAACTTAGTCTTTCTGTGCCTAAAACACAGAGAACTATGCACCTTTAAAGTTCAAAGCTTAGAGGGACCCCATAGCTGCAGCTGCTGCAAGAGTTTCTGCACAAAGGGTTTTGCTATGACTGCTTCATGCCTCAGCAGCCTCATTCCATCCAGTGGCTCATCCATCCAAAAACTGCAAAGGCTGAACAGAAATTCTGTTGATCCCAGTGCCAGGTCATCTTCAGTGGGAATGAATGAAGCTGGCCCTTAGCAACCAAAGGCTTTCATGGAGTGAGCAGTTCCCCAACTAATTAGGGAGGACATGCACCTTGCCAGTGAGGCTGGGCAGCGTTTGCTGGTAAGGGAGGAATGGTACAATACAGAAACCCTGAGCTGCAGTGACTGCTGAGGGGAGAGGAACAGGCTTGCTCCAGCACAGCTGCTGCCTTGGTGGTAGAATCTGAATCTCTTGATAAACCCATTTATCCACAAAACACCCAGGTAAAACAAAGCACTGCTGTTATTTCAGCTGTACAGGTAGGGATGCACAACGGAATTGAAGCTGTGTGAGAAAGGTGTGACGAGACAAGTGCTATGAGTTCTGCAATTCCTCAGTTGTAGTTACTGTAAGTACAACTTCTGGTAGCCTTGTCACCATCCTTTCCTCTGTCCTGCTACCTCAGTCCCTCCACTCTGTGCTCTGGGTCCCAGTGCTCTCTGCTCCTTTGCCTTCCTGCGAGGAAGGGCACTGCACTCAGCCTTGCCCTGATGCTGCATTTCCCTGCCTTTAGCTGTTTATTTTGCTGTACACCACAGTTTCAGCCTTTTGGGGTTTTTTTTAAGCGCATTTCTGACGTACAGTAGAACTCTTTCTCACCACTGAAGGGTTTTTAACTTTGTTTCCTAAAGAGGCAGCACTATTGTTGGGCAAACTTGGTCTTGTGCCTGCTATCATTCTGCCCCTTGTACTATAGCAATTTTTTAGGCAGGATGTGGCTGTAGAAGGAAGCTGTTCTGCAGTACTTACAGCACCACTTGTTGAAACTGTGTTACCCTATTATTTTTGAAGCCAGGGCTTAAAATTAGTCTCCTAGGTATGAAAGTTTTAATTTTGCTTCAGTCTTTTTTTCCCCCTGTTCTTTGACTGAGTGAAGTTTTATAACACGACTGCTCATCGGAATTTGTAACAAGGTAATATTGTGGGCAAATGAAGAGGGGTAATACCTCTGCAAGTGCTGTGTTAATGTGATGAAAGACAAGTTTTTAAAAACTCCTTTAAATAGGTATCCTGTAGGCATTTCTCTTGTCACTTTCATTCTGCTGTGTGGAAATTGTTAGCTACAGATCATTCCCTTTTATTCTTTTAAACTTTAGGTAGTTGCTACAACATGGGGGTAAGACTCTGAAACATGTCAGTTTCTGTAGCTTTATACAGTGGGAAATTCATAGGATAATATCAACTTTACTATCAGCATTCCCCATCCACACAGTCTTTCACTGACATGAAAAGAAAATAATCTCTTGCAGACAAAATTACTGTATATTTGTAATTGCTTTCTGTCTCAAATGGCTTATACAACTCCTGCAATAACCAGAAATAAGGTGGCATGTTTCAAAAAGGGCTTTGAAAGCTCCTTTAAAAGTCTTCTCAGAAGCTGGGAGGCAGGCAGTGTTGACCCAAAGGCACCTTGTTCTCTCCAAATGCTCCATCTCCATCATCTCATCTCAATTTTGGTCGCTATCTAGAAGTAGGCAGACAGATGGGTACATGCCCTTTTGCTTCTCTTCTGCAGTGCCAGGACATCTCAAGTACTTTTGTTACATCTGTGATCTATTTACTCAGCTGAGCAGCTAGTGCTTTCAAATTACCACCCATTTCCTAGTGCTTCTATTTTCATGGCTAGTAAGTCAAACATAATTTTTTGGTGCTGCTGCTGTGTTGTTGTTTTGTTTTCATTTGGGTTTTGTTTTGGTTTTTTTATCCAAAACTCTGTACCCACGTAGTCTCCCATCCCTGAAATCAAGCTGCAGTTTTGGTTGCTTAGGAGCTGTGAAACTTCATGGATGATTTCTGGTGTAAGGACAAATTGTTCCTCATTACAGGACTTCCAGCAAGGCTGCAGTGTTGCACCCTCTGACAGAAGTTTATAATCCTGCCTGTGAGATGTTAACAAAGTAATTGATGTTACAATCTCTTTAGTCCACTCTGAAATATTTTAAAGTCAGGTATTTGATCACATAAGCTGGCACAATACTACAAAATCTTGCAGCTGAACATCAAGCAGGACTAATTAGCTGTCAACTTCCTGAAATTACTGGTTTTGTGATGTCTTAATTTAAGCCAGAGCCGAGGAAAGATTCTTTGTTGCTGAATCTAGTCAGGAGGAGTTGATGGAGGGGAGAGGAAACTTGCATAGGTTTGATTTCATCATGACTTACTGTGCAGAGCAGGATCTGTACAATTATACTTGCAGAGCAGTATAGGTACGATTTGCAGACAAAGGACATTTTCCTTCAGCATTTTAAACAACTTTTGATAAAAGTACTCAAATACATCAACTCCCTGGATCTTAGAGACTTGGAAAATGAGACTGTAGCACCCAGTGCTGATATTCATGCTTCAGAAACACCTTTGAAAGAGCTTTGTGGTTTTCCTGCTTCCTGGTTTGTTTGGAGTTTGTTTTTAAGATGTTCGGCTATTAGTATGAGTATGTTATCTTTAAAGAAGAAAGCTGTAATATTGAGCAGACCTGCTCAGTCCTGACTGCTGTGAATGATTTTTGAGTCAGTTTGACAATGCTTGATGAGAAAGAGCTGCCTTCTATAGCTTCAGATGGAGGTGGTCTGACTGTGGTGTGTGCTCGTAATCTACTACCTACAGGGAAAAAGGCAGGGAGTTAAAATGCTCAATTAAAACAGATAACATTATTTAGAGCATCTGTAGGTGCTTCTGAATTGCACAATGTGTTGGGTTTGCTTGCCCAGGTGTTGGTCTTGGAGGGGGGCTACAGGAGTGGCTTCTGTGAGAAGCTGCCAGAAACCTCCCCCATGTCCAGCAGAGCCAATGCCAGCCAGCTCCAAGATGGAATCAGAAATGGGGATAAGGCCTCTGTGGTGACATATTTAAGAACAAGAAAAAAAGTAATTGGACAGTGGTAATTGTGGCCAGTGAAGGGGCTCCCCAGCTCCTATAACATTGGAAATATGCTTTCTTTTCCCTCTCTTCCCTCTCTTCTTTTCCCTCTCTTCTCATTATTCCACCCATTTATACAGAAGTGCTTCTGAAGAGTAGCCTAGGATGAGATTTTCCCACTTTGCTAGTACATCAGGTTTTTTCCCAGTAGGTGTTTAACATTTGTTGGAACAATCTAAATGTAATTTTTCTTTTTCCTCCTCTCAGTCTGGCTGCCAAACAGACATACCTATTATCCACATGGTGTTAATCATCTGGACCAAGAGATGAGTGGTGCAGGGAGAGCTTTGTGTGAAGATCACCAGGGTGACAGTCACACCTTGTGCTGTGCTCTGGTCACCACGGGCAGGGTTCACATCATCCACCATTGTATTTGCACAGCATTGATGATTTTGTTTGAGCTTCAGCCAGCTGAGACTCTTCACAGTCAGGGAAAAGACATGGATGCTCTTAGGTCATGTTTTGTCTGACCTGGTTCAGATCTGGTGGGTGCTGGGACAAGATGACTCACGCCCTGTGAATGCCCATTTTTCTCCACTGACTGGAAGGAGAACCAAAGGTGACTCCTGCAGATTTAGACATCAGCATTTGGTGTGATCCTTCCTAACCAGTTTAGATTAGTCATTGTGAATGTAGCAGTATTGCTCTTCAGAAAACAAAGCAGCATACAGAAAGGAATGAAATGAGGTGTAGTTTTGCATTTTCATAAAAGTATAGGCAGAAATTTGTTGATATTTGTGGCATTCATAGTAAACATGTAAAAAAGGGGGACTAAAACTTTGCAGTGAACTTAGAAAATGTGAAACAATTTTCAGCTCTTCATTTCCTGCCTCACTTGAGACATCTTTGCAGTGTGTTGTGTTGGCTCATGCCAGGAATGGGACTGCTCTGTGTTTCTTTGTGCATGCAAGGAATGTGTTTGCTTTTGCCAAAAGTAATTTTAAAAATCCAGAAGAGCTCTTTCACACCTGTCTTTTAGCTGTGGAATTCAGTGAATCAAGTAAAATGGGTATTCATGGAAGAGAGGGAGGGATATTACAGGTTATTTCAGAAATGTGTCTTTTATCTTGTTTTATTTTCTTGTCCATTTACTGGGTACTGAGAAAAATACTTTGAACCTAGTGAGAAATCTGTTATTGTAGGTGGTATGTGATGGATTTGTCTGGTAGGATAATATCTGAGGAGGGAGAAATTTTAACAATTCTAAAATAAGATGGATATGCCAGGAAGATTAATGAAGGTAAAGGAGCTTACTCTTAATTGATTTAAGACAAGAGACACAGCTTTTCATTGACAAAATTGTTGATGAAAATGAAAGGAAATAATTCTGTGTGGAAGGGAACAATTTGTGTGAAAATGTTGCCAACCAAGCAGCGAATGTTTAATACAAAAAAAAAAAATCTTGCTTGCTGCTCAGCCACTCTAATTACAGTAGCTTTTAGTCACCTGTCAGTAAGACAGCTGTTAAACTTCCTTTCTCTTTAGGCAACAAGTTGAGCAAAGATTTCAAAGTTAATTTCTTGATGTAGCTTCCTCTGAGGTTTCTAGGTGTTCCACTGAAATCTTGGTTACAGCAAGAGGAAAAAAAAAGGTGCTGATTTCACTGGTACTAAGCTCTCCTCTCTTTTTTTATGACTTCTATTTCTTGTCCAGTGCAGGCACTGGAAAATGTGACATAATTGAGTTTGTGAAAATGGATTTGTTCTTAAATGCATTGTACAACATGAAATGAGAAAATTATGGAGACTGAACATGTGTATAGTGAAAATGACTCCTTGATTATTGATCACTGATAAGATGTTAATAGTAATAATAATGGTTGCTTTGATTAATTTTGTGCAAGATGTGATGGGCATCTGGTTGAAAAGTTGCTGTCACTTCTGGTAAGATCAGAAATCCCTTTGTGCTGTGAATGAAGACAGGGTAGGTGAAGATTTTAGCTATTTTTTGTTAAAATAGCTGCAAATTAAATGCATCAGGGTTTTTCATGATGACTCTGACAGTAACGTGGCATGGTAGGGAGTACTTCTGGTTTTATACCACTGCTTCAGAACAGCCAACTTTTGGGGTTTGTGATCCTTGAGGAAACCTTTCTTACTCAGGTATCTTAAGTTGATCAAAACGTTTCTCACACTGGGAATTCAGAATATATTTTTATTGTTATGCTGGCTTGTGCAAGCTCTCCAGACATGGAAGCCTCCTGCTGAAAGGATGTGTGGATGGATGCCTCTGCCACTGGGAAATGCCCTGGTCACCACAAGTGCTCCCCAAGAGGAGGAGGTGGCCTTGATCTCGTTCTCAGCCCTGGTGTTTTTTGGGGGGCAGTCTCGGGTCAGGCACAAGCTGGGAGTGAGAGTGCCAAAGCTCATGCCCCTGCATGAGCAGGGCCAGCCCTCTGCCCTGGTGGGGTGGGCAAGACTGCAGCCAGGGAGGGACAAGGGTGCTCCCTGCAGATCCTGCACAGCCACAGCAAGGAGTGGGGCTGGGCTCAGTGGGATGGATGGATGGATGGAAGCCCTCTGTGAGGGTAAGGGGCTGCTCATACAGGTAGTGGTGTACATAGGGAGGGGGCTGCTTGCCTCCACACACCAGGAAAAGAGGAAGAAGTTCTCAGTTCTGTATGAATCCTGTCATACTGCTGGTTTTGTTGAGAAAATGCAATGGTTTTAGTTCAGGGTTGTCACTGGTTTGATTAATTAGCGTGATTACTTGCAACTGAGTTTTATTCATATCTAGACTTTCTGTAATCCTTTATCCTATTACAAATGTGTATTTGATTAGCTTCCTACTTCATAAAGCTGCTCGTTCAACTGTTTCCAAGGCTGCATTTTGAGGAAAAAAAACAAACTCTGGCAAATAACCTCATTGTGGTTGCATGGCATTACACAGAAGAACCTGAGGGACTGAGCCGTTCTCTATCCACTACAGAGAAGATTGATTTTTGCGATCCATCTCTTCTGATAAGCCATGCAGACAGTTAAACCTTGTCCTGGAGCTCTGTAAATGGGCACATCATGATGGAAAACCTGGCATGTAGGACACATAGCTACAGGGACACACAGGCAGGGGCTTGGTGGTAGCACTTCTGTGCCTCTCTAGGTTAGAAATGTTTAGGTTTTGGACCTGATCTTGGTTTTGATCTTGAGAATCTGCAGCCAGAGCCTTCTGTTGGTTCCTGTTCTAAGTTTTTTTTTTTCCTAGTAGAAATATGAGCTCTTTCCCAAAGTACATGTTGCAATTGTTGTGACAGTATGGACCTGCATACTTCTGAATCCAAATGCTTTTAAACCAGTACTTTGTATTGTTTGTGAAGACCATGTATCCTCTCATAGTATTTATAATTACAGGTTATGCATATTTGCATTGGCATTGCTGCTGTTGTGCTTTCTGCTTATCTAAATGAGAATTTAGCAGGAAAATAAAGTAGGGATTTAGTGGGCACTGCAGCCAGAAGGTACCAATCTCTTGATAGTGGAACTTGAGCTGTTTTTATACTAAGTTATTATGGTGGGTTGACCCCAGATAGCAGCCAAGCTCCCACCCAGTAGCTTGCTCATTTCCCACAGCAGGATAGGGAAGAGAAATAGAAAACTAAGTCACTAGGAAAAAAACTGGAACTGGGAAACTTGTGGGTCAAGGTAAAGAGAGTTTGGTTACAGGAAAAAAAAAGCTGTGTGCAAGCAGCTTGAAGCAAGGAGTTCATTCATTGTTTCCCATCAGCAGGCAGGTGTCCAGCAGTTGTGCCTCATCACATACAGTGGCTGCTTGGGAAGAAAAGTGCCACAACCACAAATGTTCCTCTCTCTTTCCTTTCCCTGAACTGTAATTGCTGAGCACAGTGAGAAGTGGTACGGGATATCCCTTTGGTCAGTTCACGTCAGATCTGCTGGTTGTGTTCTCTTCTGACTTCTTGCATCACTGGGGACAGAGAGGAAGGCAGAAACCTAACCTCAAATCCCCTTCCTGCTGTGCTTTTGAGCAACAGCCAGGGCTCTGGTGTGTATTGACATGGCTTTAGACCTCAATCTGAAGCACAGCACCCTGCAGGCTGCCATGAGCAATGTTAGCTCTGTCCCAGCCAGATTCTGTAAAATTATGCAGCCTAATTGTGCAGTTGTTTTACTGTCTGTTCATGACAGCTCTACCTGGTAATTTGCCTTTCCTGCACTTCTGTGCACATTCAAAGCTCAGTCAGTGTTTTTTTGTTTGTCTCCTCGAAAATTGCTTGCCTATTTCCTTTGAATCTGTCGCTGAAATAACCCAAAGCTCTCCATGCCAGTTGCTGCTTGTCTGATCAAGCTGCACCCACTGAGGAAGGGGAGAGGATGTGTCTGATAATTCCAGACAGATGGGGTGGTCTTGTCACAGAGGCTACGGAGAGTGGCAACGAAACAGATTAAACTTGATGAAGTCATTGACAGACTCTCACAATTAACATACTGATGCATATCTTTCTTGCTTCCATCTGCCAGCGTGCCTAATTCATTTCATTACTGTGAAATTCACTTGACATCCTGGGCTGATTTTGCACCATAATTTACCTGCTGTGCTGCTCACGCTTTTCCTGAAACAAACTCTTTGAATCAAAGCTGTTTGAGTACTGTGCCATGATCCTTTCATCTTTAGAAGTAGTTTTACAGGCCTTAAAATTGCAACAGCAATGAGCTCAGTATCAAAGTAGTCAGTGACTTAAAGGTATTTAAGTCCTGTCAGATATTAATCTTCATAAATGTGAGCAGTCATCATCCTAATGGTTTTAAGATTTTTCTGGTAGTTTTGAAACCATTAAGTAATAGCACTGATGTTGCCTGTGGAGCATTAGCTGCTGCCAGGATGCTCTGACCAGAATTGTGAACTAATCCTGATCCTGCAGCAACTTGTTTTTCACAAGCAAGGTAAAGCAGGGTCACTCTTCCTCTGAATAACCCTCTCACACAAATTCTGGACTTATTCCTCATGCTTTGAGTGCTGTGAAATCCACAAGTGCAGTGATACAAAATAAGATGGTCTGTTACACCTGTTGTAATTAAACACATTTCCACTTACAAGCTGTGATGGGCTAAGTTTCACTTATTTACTGAGATCCTTAATGGGAATCTCTTTAAATGATACCTTGTTGGTTAATAAGGAATGTTAATAAATAAATGATGTTGATCAAGAACTACTGGCTTGTTTGGGAAGCACTTTGTCCTGTCACTGTTTGGTAACTCCTCAGGGAGCAGTGCAGACAGGGATGGCTTAGCAAGAATTTGCTTTCACCTGAATTAGCTGAAAGCCTCCAGAGAAAAAGGCCAAACCTTAGGGAGATGATTATTTCATCTTTGCAGTGTCTTTATCTCTCTTTGGAGCTGGGTTGAGAGCATTTGTCTTTCCTTATTTCAGATATTATTTAAATTACTTATTAAATATAAATTAATCCCCAGTAATACTGCTTTCATTCATGGCTCCAGCTCACAGGTAAAAATTTTGAGGGCAGTTTTGGGGATTGAGTGGCCTATTGCTGTCCTATTCAAAGTCCTTGTTAGGCTCAGCACCTCACAGAATGGGGAAGAAACCTTTTCTTTGGCTGTTTGCACAGGACACCCTGAGTCTCACCATGTGCCTGAGAGCAGTGTCCAAACACTTCCTGAACTCTGTCAGACTTGCAGCTGTGACCACTGTCCTGGGGAGCTGTTCCAGTGCCCAAACACCCTCTGAGTGAAGAACCTTTTCCCAATAGCCAACCTAATAATTCTGTGATTTCCTTTTTTTTTTTTTTTTTTT
>VWZV01009556.1:238775-261359 GCA_013397155.1 Irena cyanogastra | reverse complement strand
GTTTTTTTTTTAATTTAAACTGATGAACTTCCTGTAGCCCACGAAGTTCCTGTTTCTTCTAAACATGGCCAAGTTAGAAGTCAGCTACTGGGCCTTCAACAGCTGGGGAGAACTTTTCACTATCAGGCCAATACCTGTCTTCAAGTTAGATCTGACTTCTGGGGTTTAATGTTAGAGGTTCTCGAAAATGTCACTGAACTGTTCACAAAAATTCATACCCTTACATGTTGGTGGTTTTGAATGAAAAACTTTCACCCTGATCATATCAGAGCAGATCTGCCTGAAATGTCACAATGGAATAGAAGCACACAAATAAAAGCTTGTTCAAGTAGCCAGTGGCTTTGTGCTGGTGAAAGCTGGGGATATGGCCCTGCAGTCTTACAAGAGGACTTGGAACTGCCTACTCCTGGTGTGAATTGCTAGAACTCTGTGTTCAAACAGTTCTGCTCCTCCTTTTGTTCCTCGGTGCTGCCCTTACTCTTACATTGTCTCAGAAATAGAAAAAAAAAGTCTGGAGGAGAAAAATAATGCTGGTATAAATAATTTTTAGAAGTTTTTGCACTCTAGGGTCCAGGCAGAGCAGCTGATATCTGACTCTGTGGTTATCTAAAATGCCGAGCCTTATAGAAGCAGAATAAACCTTAATATAATAAGGGAAAAAGGACAGAAGATTTTGTACAGGTGGTGGATTAATTCGAGGAGTTATCCCAAGACAACAATATTAAGACTTCCATCATCTTAATTTCTTTTGTTTTGCCTTTTGAGTCATAATCAGGGAACATCTATGTGTTAGATGGATCTCCAATGAAAAGGAAGAGAAGCATTTGGAGATTATTGAAGCAATTAGCATCTCACTTTTTCTCTGTTGTGTCAGATACCTTATTTCCACAGAAACTTTGGCTTTCTACTCTGCAAGAGAGTTGAATGGCAAAACACCAAAGTTACATTTATAAATGCATTATAAATACCCAGGTAATTTCAGGCTAGGGAAGTCCTTCCAAATTTATCTCACAATTAGAAAGCTGCTTTTTATTGTGGTTTTCAGGCTCACAAACCACTTTGCAGATATGTGGAGTGAGGTGCTAGCTTGAACTCTGCTCTCACCAGAGTCTCCTGCAGAAAGCCAAGCACTGACCTTCCCCTGCCTAAATTAGGGGACAGAGGGTGAGTGCTTGTGCAGTGGCTCCTAACTAAACTTGCTGAAAGAAACTGTATGGGAAGATTCAAGGTCAGAACTGCTCCAGTTCAGTTCAGCTTACGAAATTTGAGGAAGCAAAAAACCTTCACAGATGGACCATGTTAAACATTTAGTTGCTAAGCTTTTGGGAGTCCTAATGGTAATCCAAATCATGAGATTAAAATATTTCCTTCTCTATTAGCAATTCTTGCATTCTGATTTTTTAAAAATATTACATTTTGGGTTAGCTTTCAGGCTTTGCTGATAGATAAATCTCCTGATAGACTTCGATAATCCCAAATTTTTAAGATAAACTGTTTAAGTAGAAGCAAACAAGGAGAAAGGTGGAATTAAAGGTGAAATCAAGCCTTGTGCTCCTCCATGTGATTCAAAGGATCTGTTTCAATTTTGGTTTGCTTTATGTATCTTGATTCCAGCTGAGCCCCTAATGTACCTATATTCCTAAAAGGGGACCTGCCTCTGAGGAGCAGAGGGCACAGGTCATGGGGAGATTTAGGCTGAGGATGTTTTATAGCTTCAGAGAAGACTTCATTGGGAACTACATTAGATCACACCCTGCTGCCTGATCACACACCCCAGGGGAGCGAGGAGAAGGGAGTACAAATGGAATGAGAAAACTGATAACCTGACAGTTTTATTTTTGATCAGTGTGACAAATGTGTTGCTCTTGCTCCTTTGTCTCCAGCTGGGTTTTGCATTAATTGGATAACACCAATACTGCTTGAAATCCTGTTAAGTAGGGAAATCTCCCCTTTTGTGTCCAGTGGCACATGACACAAGAGCAGGGATATGTTGGGTGGGTACACTGGCTCATCTCATTCTTTCCTAACACAGCTGTAGCTTCCTTCTAATAAAGAAAGAAGGAAGATAAAGAAAGCATGCCCAAGAGATGATTGAGAAACATCAGCAATTGTTCCTTTTCCTACTTCCATAAAGATGGTTGTGGATACAGGTTTCCTCTCAGGAGTTCTCAGTGTGTATTCCATTTGGATTTTGGAGATACCTTTTGGGTTGTATTCTTTGCATTGTGTGCTGGCTGTTTGTGCTGTCAAGCAAATACTTTTCTGCTATTTTTAGATTACTTTCAGCTGGTAAATATTGCACATTCTTTTGCTGAGATGATTCTCTAACACAATGGAGGCTATGCTGTTTGCCTGGAAATGTTTGTTCTGAAAATGATTTTATATCAAATTTACTCCAGCCTGAGTTTGTGCTCATACACATTTAGCATAAACCTGGCTCTAAGTGTTCCAAAGATGGCTAAAAAAAATCAACATACTTGACATCTCTGACAGAAATTAAGTGTACTGATAACCTCTAAAGACCCTATTCTGCCCCTTGACTTATGTTGCCATCCATTGAAATAATTTTAGATATATAGTGCTCATTGTGATCAGAGATGGTAAAATCTGGGTATAAATCAGAATTTATTAAACAGTGTCTGATTTAGCTTTGCATGCGAATAAGCTTTGGACTGGTTTATCAAATGAAAATAAACGACAGCATTCAAGAAACTGAAAACAGGAATTTACTGTAGTAGAAAGAAATCTGGAAACAAGAGTGGGCAGGATTATTTCATGTGGGTTTTATTCTCTTCATCAATGCCAATGTTACTATCCTCATAGCAGTGGAAAAAAAGATTAATTTGGTGTAAGATGTAGCAGAACAACAAACAAGCTTAGGACAAATAAATAGATGTGTTATGTAAAGGATTACCCAGGGTTTTGTTTCTATTTATGACATCTGGTCTGTGAACTCCAAGTGGTACGGCAGTGAGCTCTGATACATTTAAATTATTCTAGTTTACTTAACACTAACATTTTCCTAGTGACATTTGGGACAATTCTGCAAGAATAAACATCGGCTTTATATGGTCACATCTCAGGCAGTTATTGTAAAGATACTATTGTAAAGGTACTAAGGTTTTTATGAAAATTTCATTATTTTAACAATTTGGCATAATTTTCTACTATTTCAAAGCATCACATTACTCAATAACCATTTTGGGAACAGTTTAAAAAGGGAATTGCTATGACTCCCTTCACTTTTTCCCCTCCATGCAGTGTTACATTATCGGAATATCCTCTATGACTGAACCCTTGTTTTGATTAATGTCTCAAGGTTCACATTCTCATTTAAAAAATAAAAAATGAAATTACAAAAAGGAAACAAAAATTTTTTCTAGAAATATCTTTGGACTATTTAATTTTAAAAATTACTTCTGTCCTATGAAAAGCAGTCAACTAATTGTCTATTACCACATTAAAAACTGAATGCCATTCAAAACCAGATGACATTTTTGTAATATAGAGGCTAGTATGTATGAGGCAAAATCTAGAAATCATTTTGGCCAATATTACAAAGTAAATAATTTACATAATATTTCTAAACACACTAAATTGTGTTTCAGCTATGAACACTTAATCAAAACGAAGGAAAGAGTAAGACAGTGACAGCTTGAAAGCTTTCCTGTCTTCAGATTGGAAGACAGAGATATCATGTGTTATGTTTTTAATTTGTCCCCGAGAAAGTCATCATTATAGAATTAAGGCAAAATACAACTGCCAAAGGTGTTGCAAACTCCATTCATCAAAAGCTTTTTTGTGTCCTGATTTTAATGCTGCTTATGAGGTGAATTACTCCTGCTTTATTTTCTATCTCTGTTCTGAACTAGAAGTTAAAAAAACCCCATTCTTATTTAGCAATATCTTTACAGCTGTTTTCCAAAACTAAACCAGCAAACTCTTGCTGATATTTGCAAGAATGTAGGTGAATGAGCTTGTCCTATTTTGAGAGGGGCTTAGGCTGAGATTCCTACGTTGCTCTTTTTTTTTTTTTTTTTTTTGGCTTTCTAATAATCATTTCACTTGAAATGTTTACCAGTTGTTTAAACAGGACTGCATAATGGTTCTATAAATATCATGGATCATGTCTTGAATCCTACAGTGCAGCTGTTCATGGCTGTATGAATAATTTACTGCTTAATTACACATATTTCTTTAAACTACTAATTCACACCAGTTTGTTGTGAAGCCTGGAGTGTAATACCACATGACACTGACTCAAAGATCACAGGACTTTCTAAGACATTTGGATTGGTTTTCTTGCTGGTGCCTTTATTTAGGAAAAGGTAATCCAGGGTTTATTTTTATCTCTCAAGAAGCCAAGACTGACTTTGTGGTTTGTTTCTACCTTTTGTCTCCAGCTGTCACCTGTTGAAAATATTGTTACCCCAGCAAAATAAGTTGAAAGCCAACTTCTGGCAGCTACAGCACAATCTTTTTTTCCTTTTGGTTGTAATTTATCCACCTAGAACTATTCTATCATAAAAAAAAAAAAACTTAAGAAATAGCACTGTCTGGATAACAATGTGAAAAATTCTATTTAATTGCTGTCAGTGTAAGTTTAAATTAAGTGAACATAGTGCAACATTTTTCTCATCCCCCTAACACATGCAGGTAGATTTTAATCCATTGATGGCAATATTCTGAGACTAAGTGGTTTTCTCAGACTTTCCACTGCCTTCTTCCCACTCCCCTCCCCTTCCAACCAGTCTGACAAGGGAAAACTTTCTGAACCTTTCCAAAGAAAAGCCAAGGAGTCAAATTATGTGTTAGTTAAGAGTAGATGTTTGTCATGTTACTCTGGCATATAATATTAAAACATGGAGGATTTTTCTGAAATGGGAAAAATTGGTTTGCATGGAGATTTGTTGAGCTGAAAAGAGATTTGCTCATGTCTGTTATTACATGACTATTTGCGCCAAGAAAATGATTGTGAAGGAGTTGTTTCCCATGAAGACTACAAAAGCCTGAGAAATCATCTGTGTATGTAACTATATTTCCAATGGTCCATTTGCATCTCAGTGACATCAGTGTGTGGGAAAAAGCACTAGTGTGTGGGAAAAAGCACTAGTCTGTACTCTAACAGAAAATTTCCCAAAAGAAAAGCAAAATTGGAAAAGATGCCTGCAGTACTGTCAGTGCCACAGAATGGTACTGTCCCTCTCTTGCTGTGGTGCTCACATCCAAAATGAGGGAATATGTTGCATTAGGAGGTGTATTATGTTCACAAAATTGTTGGTGATGCCATTATTTATTACAGAGATAGTTCACAACATTGGTGGTGGTTTCCTCGGTTTTGGCTTAGAAATCATGGTCTTGAAATGAGATACAAAACAGCTTTATTTGCTGTTTGAAGTAGAAATAACAGGGTCCTTTCCTTGCTGAAGCTTTCCCAGGTGCTCAGGTTTTCAGCCCAACACCCAAGGGCGTTTTCATTGCTTTGCCAACTGGTGATACCTCCCGTAAATTAATGAATAATACAGCTCCTACAGGTGCACGAGGGAATTAGTGGAGTTGTTAAATTAACAAATAGGAAAATATTGTGGCTTGTGGCAGTCTTGGACAGTTGCTGAATCTGTGTGTGTACCTCTTCCCAGTTTGCTTCCACCTACTCCTGGCCCAGAGTGATGACAGATCTTGCCTGAAGGGTGTAGCAGCAGTCTTTAGAGAATTGCTCCATGTGCATGTTTAGATTTCTACAATCAAAGCCACAAGCCCTTTTCAGATCCTTCTTCTGCTTTCTGACTCTGTTACGTGCTGGTTTATTTCCACAGGGCAGATATTTTGGAGCTTTCATGTGTCTCAATCCAGGAGGCAAAAAAACTCCTTCCTTGGCATTCATGATTCTTCATAAGCACTGGATCAGTTCTGCAGCATCTTGTTTATTCAAATTTTATGTGCAGTGTGGCTAGTTATTGAAAGAATGGGGTGTTAAAAGACATGGGTTTTGTTTTGACTGGGAGTATTTCAAAACCAATTATTCTCAAATTTGAATTAAAATTTTGATCTTTACCAGGTGGAAATATAAATTATTTTCTTCCTGATGAAAAGCCAGCAAATCCGGTTTGCTGAATTCAAATTAAAATGGTTTAGGTGTGGTTTCATTTGATCTTACTTTGCATGCAACTTCCTAATCCTTCATGTGCACTGTAGATAGGGCATACTTGTTATCTGTTGTTTTATTCTGCCTTATTTTGTATCATTGGCTAGATTGAATTTCCTCTGGTGCACTTTGGCATATGTTTATCTACACACACTGTAAGCAGTTTAAAGGGGTACTCTCTGTAAGAGTTACCATTTTGTAGAAAATTTCTATTTTTGTGGAGTTCCCATCTGCCCTGTGAAGAAAATGGGAAAACATTCAAAAAAACAGCAGAAAATGGGAAAACATTCAAACTCCCTCAATCATTTATTATAGCCCAGGTCTAAGTTACAGATTCAGCATAATCTTTATCAAACCATGGAATGCTGACGTCATAATTGTCCAATTTGTCACTGAGTAAGTTGTTTTTATGTAATTTCAGCTGAATTTTAATCCATATCTTTCTCACTGGCTCTTTCAGATAAACCCAAAGGAGCAGCCTCTTACCAATCTATAATTTAAGCACTGCACTTTCCATCTGCTGTAGGTGATGGCAGTGTTTATATTGATTATACATTGAGCAATATAAACACAGTAACTCTTGCAAAGCTGTCTTTAAATAAGTGGCATTCTCAAAAGTGAACAGAACTAGATCATGGTATGATGTGATAATATATGCAGTAAAAGAGAAAAAAGAATATGGCATGCTTTAGGCTGAAGGAATGAACTTTGAATTTAAGAAACAATGCACTGGAAAAAGCATTTCTGTGGTAAGACCACTTCCAATTTTTATGGTTTTTTTTTTCCTTCAAGCTTGCTGGCTACTCCCAACATCCATTAGCATTCACTGAATTTGTTACTAGCTCTTTTTTGATTTGGTATGATTTGGAAGTTTTCTGAAGAGTTGCTGTTTTACATCTCGCAAAAAGAATTTTAAAATTGTTGTGATGATCTTAATGGTTTAGAACATATTGGTGGAGTTTCTTAATGCATTCTGATTATTTGGGCTCACTAAAAAAGTTGCTTCTGTAAAAAAGTTCTCATGGAGAAGTTATTTTCTTTTAAGGATACTGTTGTGATTTCCATGAAATTCAGTTGACAGGTATTTTGGAAGAGAGTATTTTAGTTCAAGCTCAAGGAACTTAGGTTTGCAAGTTTAGATATTTTTAGTCTCACTAAATGGGCTGGATGCTCTGCACTTCTAATATACTCACGTGGTGTCCAGGTAACTATTTAGTAAGGAGTTAATTTTTTAATAAAAAGCTGGAGAAACAGCAGTGTGGCAGTAATGAGGAAAAGACATCAAAGTCATGTACAAAAATACAAAAAATCTGTAAGGGAAGTGAGACA
This sequence comes from Irena cyanogastra, assembly GCA_013397155.1. Taxonomy (NCBI): domain Eukaryota; kingdom Metazoa; phylum Chordata; class Aves; order Passeriformes; family Irenidae; genus Irena; species Irena cyanogastra. The sequence goes on along the minus strand of VWZV01009556.1, from coordinate 253,885 downwards.
GTGTCAAGGAGCTTGTGCAGCTCTAAGATCAGAGGCTGTGAGGTGCTGCCTGGGATAAATTCAGCACAGAGGTGAAAGTTGTTATAAGAACTGCTGGCTCTGCTGGCAAACAGTGTCCGAGGGAGATTAAATAAGGGTTAGTTTTGTGGGATATGATTCCTGTTTCCTAAACAACAAGGTAAATAGCTCCTGGAAAGCAACAATCCTGAGCATTCAGTGACTACAACTGTGCAGCTTTGGCACTTGTGTCACAAGGAGCCAGCACTTGAAATAATCCACCATGTTTTCAGAGGGACAAACACTTTTCAATGGTGAAGCTCAGGTAGCAATATTAGCAATGTTTTCATTCTTCCCCTAATGGGTAGTGGGTAAAAAATTCAACTTCCTTGCGGGGAAGGTCCCATCTTCTCAGCCTCGAAATGATTCTATAGCTCTGTGTTTTAAAGGACTTGCTATGAGTTTGACCTGGTAGTTAATTCTTAAAATATGAGATTAAACATTTCCTAGCATCTCACAGGCAACTTGACACATAGATTTTTCCACTGTGTGTCTCCTGAGTGGAAATATCAGACAAATGTCATCGGCCTAAATCTGGGGAAAATTTACCTGACAGATTTTGCTGTATGTGGCAGCCTAGCTGTGGATTATCTGAAGCAGAATTCTTGAACTGTCTTGGAGTGCTCTTATTCCTTCTTTTCATTTTAAAATGTCATTTTAAAATGAGTTAGCAAGGATGTTGTTTAATTTTTATTAACTGTGAAAACGCAGCTCATTGTGATGTGACTGATCAGAGGCATGATGCTATTGCAATTATTCAGTAAAAGTTTTAATTTCTGCAGTATCTTGCTATGTGACTCTTCTGCAGATGCCTTAAAATCAGGATATGGACAGACAGGTAGCCTATCTGCTGGCATAAGTTTTAAAGAATTGCACTATCTGTAGGCCAAGATTAGACTAGCCCAAGCCTAAATGTGTGATGCCATGTCGGCAGGGAGAAAATTGAAGTTTGGGAGTGCATCACGGTGTGTGAAAGGCTGGTTGAGATGTAGGTGGGCTGTGGTGATGCTGGGATGGAGGGTGACAGTTCACACTCACTTTTCACCCAGTGCTGGTCCTGTGTCCGCCCTGGGCTGGCTGCTTATGAGGTTGGCTGTGTTTTCCTGGATATTTGAGAGGGTTTTCAAGTGTTTCTGGTGTATCTGCCAGCAGCTGAGCAGTGCCTGGCTGAGAACTGTGCAGGCCATGTGGGGCTGGGCTTTCCTCTGCCCTGCAGGGTGTTTGGGTGGCAATTCCAGGCAGGAAGGTCAGTGAGAAAGGAGGATGTGAATGGAGGGAGGGGGGTGATGGGGCAGAGGAAGGAAGAAGTGAGAAGAATCAGGGCTGAGGGATGCAGAGGCAGCAGTGACCACTCAATAATGCCCTGCAGTGCAAGAGATGTGCAAGTACGACGTGCTCAGGTAGGGAAATAGTGTGGCTGACCACAGCTGTTCCAGAAAAAAATCCAAACCACCCTCACAAAAGTGTCAAAACCCACCCCAAATCAAAACCCCCAAGCTCCCAGACAGAAAAAACCTCCAAACCAATAATCAACCAGTAAAAAACCCAACCTACACAGAATTTACCTCAAAAGAAAAGGAACCAGAAGGTGACCTTTTATATTTTAGTGTTTTATATTAACCAGCTGTATCCTTTGAGTGGCTCAACTTATTGTGCAAATGTGTTTGCCCAAGTTAATTGAAGTAGACACCCAGATCAGCATGGAGGCAGTCTGTCCTTGGCCCAGCTCAATAACAGGCAATGAAAACTAAGTAACTGGCAAAGAAAACAAGTCCAGTGCCATGGTGATCAGCATACAAAGGCTGCTAATGACAATTGATTTACATTGATTGAACTGTAGGGTGCAATTTTTGTTGTGCTTTTGTTGTGATTTCAGTATGTCGATGTGTTACACCAAATCCAAATACTGTTTAATATTAAACATCTACAAATTTGTACATTTGGGGTTCAGCCTTAAACCCTCCTTGTGCAGAAAGTTTTAAAAGAACCCAGTCAAGGAACTGGGCTTGGGCAGACATGGAGGCCGTTCTATACTCAGAGGAAGATAATTGCTGCTCAACTTTCCTGTAACTGTGTTTTCCTATAAATCACTGGTGTTTTTCTGGGGATTGTCTGCTCATTGATCATATTTGCTCCATTTGCTTTTGTATTACCCTAAATTACATTGATTTTTACTTATTTCCCATTTAGATCAAATCAAAAACCTTTAATATGTTTATGGAGAGGCTTTTTGAAATCTGATGCTGATCTGGGTTAGGCTACAGGTTAATCATCCTCCTAAACAAACTAAGCATTAGTGAAACATCAATGAAAATAAAATTAATCATACCAAATCTGGCCAATTTTAGCAATTTCTGAAATCTTTTATATGTGAAGCCATAGTGTTTCTTTTAAAATTCATTAAGCAGAACAAATAAGTGTTTCTTTTATATCAGACTCCTCTTTTATTCAGCATCTTGCTTCCCCTAGAAGCTTCCTGTATTTTTGGTCTTCATTTGGGATGTAAATCATATAGTAAACAGACGGTGTTTGCTTTGTTTTTTTTTTCCCCAACTGCTGTGCAGGTCTCAAAGAGTCATAAAAGTCTATTTATCAATGCAGTGGTGGAGGACAGTGACATTTATCAGCCAACTGAAACCTCTGTTCTGGCTTTTTTCCTACAGGAAGGGTTAGTTCCAAAGAGAACAGAGACAGCTTCCAAACCTCTAATTCTTCATGTCTGGGAAAGGAACAGAGTCATGAAGAGGAAGAATAAGAAATATATTTTCCACTTGTACCATTATTGTAGACAGTTTTAGTGGAAATGGAGAAGTGCTATGGAGAGGGAGAAAAAAGAGAAAGAAAGAGACATTAAATTCTCAGGGATGGTTATCAGGAATTGTGAGCTTAGATGCTGGCATAACTTGATGGCATAGCTTAGCTCTGAGTGTGATTGACACAGTTTGAGATAAATGCGAAAATATTTGTTTCTGAAATGTAATATGAAAATCCAGACCTAGCAAACTGCTCTGGATTTACGTGTAGCTAAAGTCCAAATAAAGTGATCTCTGGCAGGAGGGAAACAACTGTGGTTTACACTTCTATGAAATTTGGGTGCTATCACCTATGCTGTTTAGAGAAGGGTGTTTAAAAAAATGCAGGATTGAGGCAGGGAAGAACCCAACTTATTTACCTGTAAGTTTGAGATAGTATAATTAGAGAAGTTATTTTAAGACTGTGTGTTCAATTTTTATCAATTTGTATGCAAGCTTAGAAATAATTTGGAATATATGAAGTGCTGGCTCCTTTTAAGGCTGTGTCACACTTCAAATGAACAATAAATTTCATCAAAGACAATTGATTTAAATATAAATCAACATATAAAAATGAGGCCATATACAAATGCCAATGCCCTTTTTATCTTTGCCATGAAGGTTTTAGGCTCTCACACAGATGCCATTGAATGTCCTGAGATAAATCTTCAACTTGCCAACAGACTATGCCACTGCGTGGGATGGTTTATACACCCCATGGCCATGAAAAGGCTGAGGAATAGATTTCCTTCTGTCCCAGGTGCTGCTGCCAAGGGCTCTGTGTAAAAATGGGGCTTCCCTGACCATAGTGGTTACTGTTTCCTGCTCGCTGGTGTTTATCCTCCAGGCTCTAATTCCAAGGTGTGAGGGCTTTGGGCCAGGCTCATGGTGTTGTAAGTTTTTGGTTTGATGATAAAGGAGAAAGAAGGGATTTTTCTTTTCTTTTCTTTGTGGTCCAGGAAGCACTTAGTCTGGGGTGATAAAATTGTGAAAATGATGTTTATACAATTGAATCTGTTTTCAGAGAAACGAAAGCCAAAGTACATCCAATAACTTCAGATGGTGGGCCTGCGTCACTGGAAATAATTGCTTTTTCTGTTTTGCTGGAGGATGGAAGAGCAGCTGCATTGAAGTGCTGGGTAGCTGTTTGAAAAGCAGCATATGCTCTGTAATTTATATCTTCTTTAAGCAACTGGTGGTGCAAGATGGTTTGCTGTTTGGCCTGTCTCATTTGAATGACAGCAGAGAGTAATGTGTGTTGAGGTTTTGATTAGCTGTGCTCTGAATGTGTTCTCAGAGTGGATTTTTTTGTGCTGTTTACGTTTACATGGGCTCAGGAGGAATTGCTTTCTAAAGCTGTTCTCACAGCAGCTCCTACAGAACATCAGTGTGTGTAAACTGGTGAGCCTTGGCCACCTTTGTGCCACCAGCCATGAGTTGGTCATTTTCTCAGGTTTTTATGATGAAATTTAGCTTTTAATAAAAGCTTTTTGGAACAAAATAAGTCAATTTCAGCATGTAAATAACCCTGGCAGCAGTTATTAGTGGTGTTAGTTTGCCTTGAGTAGCTTTGCCCTGTGAACCAGACCCCTGCATTACACACAGGATTTTTTTCTGTCAGAAGGAGTCTTTCCTCTTTCATCTTGAGCCATATCAGGGGAAATTTGACAACATGCACATTGCCATATTCATTCTTGTAGAAAAATCAATAACAGCATAGGCTAAATTTAATCTATTGAATTTCTTCTCATTTGTTAGGCATATGAGCTGCACTTTTCATCAGATGATCTTTTTCTTCTCTTTTTAAGAGATTTAATTTCCTTTTGTGGCACTCCCTGTAGCAGGTAATATGTCAAAGGACTGTCCTCTTGGTCCTTTTTGTATTTCCTTCACAAGATGAATAGTAGTTGTTGTCTGTGAACAATTTTGAATAGAGCAGCCTGATTATGACAATTGAATTTCCTATGATACTAAATATATGTCATTAAAGGCCCAGGGGGCTGCTCCAAAGGGCGAAGGAATATTTGCAGCTCAGAAAAATATCTCCACTCCCAGACAAGGAACCAGTCTGTGCCAGCAGCAGTGTAATTAATGACACTCCTAATTGTCCACGTGTATGATGTGTCTTGTGGGATCAGCAGAAATTAGGGCTCCTTGTTTGCTGAAGAGACGAGAACTAACTTAGGATTTAATTGTGTCTCGGCAGTTTCAAGTGGAAAAAATATTAAACATTTGGTCTTAGAATGTTTTAAACCTGGAGCTATTAATGGATAATGTTGTTATTATGAGAGTTTTTGCTAAACTTCATTTCATCGTGTTCTTGAGACTGTTTTTTACTGATTAACTGGTCAGGAACAAGTTCAGAAAGGGAGAAATCTTCAAAACATGCTTGAAATAATAATGATGTACCTTTGAGGATTTGTTGAAGTCAATGCAAGGATACGACAGAGTGGCATCTTTTATTTGCATAATGGTGATTTTATTGAAAAAAACCTATTTCTGGCTAATTTGAAGTGTGAGCACAAAGTAAATCCATGAAGGATGTAATTTGATTGGTACTGTTAAAATTAAAAATGCTTCCCTTTTGTGGAACAAATGGGATATTTGATATTTTTGGATAGTGTGGGACTTGAACTGAATTACTTTCAAAACCTGCTTCACATAATGATCAGCCACCTGCTTTCAAGTTACAGCAGTAAATTTTTGTCATCTTTTTGCAATACTCTTTAACAGGGAGAAAAAGGCTGGACTAGAGAACCAGTTGCCTTGAACATGATATCACCTTATTGATCAAGTTGTCAAAACCATTACAGCAGCCATTGGAAATTGGCATTATAATATTTGAAATGTGACCTAAAGTACAGCAAAGGGGTTTTTGAAATCTAAGTTGAGGTGTCTTACTGAGGTATTGGAATGATTTTATCACTTGACCTGGGAATTAGGCTGAAGCTTGTTCATGCAAGGGTAGGTTCAAAATGAGAGAGCCTCCAAAAGTGCTGTGGGAAATACCTGTAGGGACTGTGTTTCCTAATGAGGAACAGTTAATGCCCAACTACTCAAACTTTTCACTTTTTGCAGTCCTTTGAATTGATTCCTTAATTGATTTAGTGTGAGAGAGTGCCAGAAGAGAGCTACACCTTCCCAAATTGTCCTTGACTCACAGCAGAGTCTGAGTCTAAGGGACTGCAACAATGGTGTGAACAGCCAGCAGGTCCTGAGCAGGTTTTGCTCAGGTGGTTGCTTCTCCTCTCATCATTAGATTCCCATTTTGACTTGCCTGCACTTAGTTCCTATTTTTAAACTAGGATAGCATTTTATCAATACAGATGGAATAGATTCTATTCTGTATATTCCACAGCCTGTTCCATTTTGTGTCTGAGGGAGCAGTCTGTAGGATAAAGGCACAACACAAGTTTGTGGCAAGCAGAGCTGCATCATGTGTAGTCTCTAGACAGCAACCACACAACTGAAGTTTCAGGGACAAGAAGGTAACAGTTAAATCTCCTTCTCTAAAAGGCTTAGCTTAATGAGGTTTGCTGCATCTTTTGAGAGTGTGCTTTCACTGGCAGAACAGAGAGACTTTTTTCACAGAGATTTTGGGTCTTGAGCTTCAAAATCTGATGTGCAGAGTACTGCCTTGGAATTCAGTGACATTTTGTGAGTAAAATGGAGCGATTGCGCTGTTAGATTTCACGAGAAGTTGAAGTTTTGCTGTGTAAGTGTGGTTAAATTGGAAGATTAGAGAGCATCTGTCTTTTTTTTGGTGTTGAGTGCTGTTGTGTGTGTTTGATGTGCTCCATGACATAGTGTAAGATAAAGGCCTTCTGCTCTTTATGACTATTTCAATCTGAAGACAGCATGAGTCACGGAATAAATGAACAGTGAGAGAAAAGATTGTCAGTAAAACAGGAAGGAGAAAACCCTAGCAACTTTCTGTGGCCCTGTGTACCCTTTGTCAGCACAACAGGACCTTGCAGGGCCATTGTGTGGCTGACAAGTTTGAGATAAGGAAGCAAAAGGAGTCAAGGAACTCAACTGCTGGGATGTGAGACTAAGGCTGTGCTCTTCTGTTTGCCTTGATGGTACCTTGCTACCTTTCCAACTTTGAGGATTAAGAGTTGTGAAGAAATTTTGTGGGCCTGCATGAAGCCCATAGGTTTGCTGAACATAACTTAGGCTGTACTGGTTTGTTCTGAAATTGTAACCTTCAAAAGAGCAACTTTTTGGGATTTTTTATATCATAGTTGTCTTTTAGTATGAATAGATATCAGGTTAGAGTATTGGAGAAGTGGATTTTATGTTGCTGAGCTGTAACCCACAGGAGTTGTTCTAAGGGCACTTATTTTTTTTTTTTCATACAAGATGAGGAGCAATAAGCATTTGGGGAGGGTTGTGAGAAACATCCACATGTGGTGCAAATCTGCATCTAATCCAGGGAAAATGCTGGAGCCTTGTGCCAAACTTAAATATTGGAAAGGCAATAGGACTTAGAGATTTGTGTTTCTACTGGCACAGGATATTCTCTATCACAGCCTTTCACTGCAGCCACTTCTGCCTTATTTCATAGTGTCTAAAGCCCTAGACTATAAAAGTTCTGCTACTCTCCTTTCCTTGGCATATAAATAGGATATTTAATATCATGTTTGATCAGGTCAGCCGACAGCAGCACACAAGAACTGGCTGTTCTAAATATTGGGTCTTCTTGCACTGAGAACAAAGCAGTAGTTGTGTTTAACTGGAGAGTAATAATTATACCATATTTTAAAGCCAACCAAAATTACAGTGCATTCTCAGAATTTTTTTTTTATAATATCAGAAGTTGTTTTTTTAACCCAGTGTTAGTCCTTATGTCAACTTTGTATATTGTGTGAAACTCTCTCTGCTACAGATCTAAATGCATCAATAGGATCAGTGGATGGGATTCTCCCTACAGGTAGTAAGAGCTTACTTCAACCTCTGAAGGCAAAATCCTGCTTCATGCATGTTAGTTTGGCTTTGAAAATGGGTTAATACAAGCTTTATAATGGGTTTCAATTTCAAACACAAACCTGTGGGCGGGATCCATCCATGTTGCCAGATTTGTATTGTTTTTAGCCAGGAGCAGTCTGGCCTGGCATGAGGAAGGAGCACGTGGCAGAAGTTCTGGGGAAGCATTACAGAATGCTGTGATTCAGTAGGCATCTCATGCTTTCTAGGTTATTTTAGGGTGAATGAAGGATGCCATTTTTCTGTATTATGCTTACAAAGAAACCATTTTTCCAAGGCGCTGTAAAACTGAGATCTTTATTACCTGTGACTTATTGTAGCTATTTTAACACTGTCCAAGAAGTAAGATTTGACTTTAATATAGCATCTTTGTGGTTTGAACAGCTGTTTTCTTCCTATCTACATTTCCTCTTTGAAAATATTTTACCTAGTTTTATTTCTTGAGCTGGAAGTCATAATAATAATTGATATTGACTTACAACAAGTCAATTAAGCCATTAATTTGTAATTCATTGCAATCAAAGGCCTTCTCAGAATAGAAGTTAATTTATCTCCCTCCTACCTTGAATGATAAATAGCCCACAAGATCAGCATAAGGAACAAAAGCTGCAGAAGAAGTAAATAATCTTAGAGTAACTTGAGTTCGTCTTCAGGAGTAATTTAGTGTATGGTGTGGTTTTAACAGCTGTTCTATTAAACTGAGGTTCACTTCTTTTGCTGTGTCTGATTTTTACATACATCCCAGTGGTGGAATTTTTTCTTGGCAGAGAGGCTCACTCCTTTAAAAAACTGAGAACCCAAAATTCTGAGTTTTCAGGGCAGGCTCTAATAATGGTATAATTATTCTGAAGTCAATAGAAATGAAATGAGATGTATTAATTCTGAAATTTTTTGGGTCATGTAGGTATAAAGAATTACATACTTAGTCCAATAACGTTTGGTCCCACAGTGAGAAGGTACAATGAAAGTTCTCTTTTAAAACTGCTTTTGGTACTTTTTTATCTAGGGTAGTTTGATATCATCTTGAGAAACAGCTTCTGAAGACTCAAAATCTTTCTGTGTCACCAGCAGATATGAGAGGTCTACAAAAATGAACTTTTTGAGCCCAACAAGAAAGAAATGAGAGCACTGGGAAGATGACCTTGTGGCACAACAAACCAAAGTGTTAATGAGAAAAAACTCAGGTATTGGTGCTGTAGGACTAAGGTTCCTTCCTCATTTTCATCTTGCAAAACTTAACAGCTATTATTTCCCAGGATCTCATTTTTATTTGATGTATGAAGACTCCTATTGCATTTATCTTTAGATTATTTGATTGCTGTTTGAACTCGTGCTCTGTGGGAATAATCCCAGCAAAGGTATTGTAACTCTGCTCAGGTTTTGGGCTGCTGCTGCTGCAGAGCCTGGATTTGCAAGCGATTTTACAAAGTTGTCATTTCTCTAGGGAATTCTTAATCTGAAAACAAAACATTGCTCGTGTTCCGTTCTCATTAACTTCCAAGCTACCACCTGCTTTGCCTTGAATTAGTAATGTAATTGCAGGCAGATAATGTCTTTATAGCAGGAGGTGATGGAGGATGGCTCGTGGCATCGCTGTGCTCCCGCAGTGACGAGGGGAGCAGAGGTGTGCAGTGGAAATACAATTGCTGGTGCTCAGACAGAGTCTCAGTGCTCTGCCTCTGCCACCAAGGATGAGTCTGAGCACCAGAAAAGAGGGAACAGCCTCCAAATGAGGGTCTCTGGGGAGAAATTCCTTTTGTTGGGATTCTCTGGTGATTTTTAGTATACTAGCTTGTATGAGAGCTTTTCCAGTCAGCAGGGGAAGACCTGCATAGGGCCTGCAGACATTGTTTCACTGGTCAGTTTGTGAAGCTTGAATCGTGCTTGCATTGCTTCTGGGACTAGTGCAGATAAACTAGCAAGAATAAAAGCAGCAGACAGAAATAAATGTTTAAAGGCAATATTGATCATACACAGGCCTTATAATTAGGAAAACTGCCTGCAAACAGAGCATTTAATGAGAGTAAAACTCATTGACACTGATTCTTTTGCATAATTTGTATTTATTTATTTTCTCTGTCATGATGCTCTGTTTTCTGCTGGGAGAGGCAGGGATGTGTTTTAGAAAGTTCAGGTAAATATCTGTTGGAATGAACCCTCTGTGCTCTTGCTGTTGCCACGTTAGCAGCAAACCAACAAAGCAGAGAAGGAACAGAGCATGTTCACACATCTCTGGTGTTCCCTTGTGCTCCTGCTTCTGGGCAGTCTGCGCCCAGGTGGCAGCATCTCTGTGTAAAGTGGAAATGTAGGGCTCATCTTGGCTTCTCTCCAAGGCATCCAGCCAATAAATCCCTCACTGCCCAGCAGGCTGGATTTGTATTGACTCCCTTCTCCATACGAGTCCAAGAGGAAATCTGTGCTGCTGGCCAGGAAGTGTTTAAGAAATGCCAAAAATTTTCCACGAGTCACTTAGTGCAAGACAAACAGCACCCTGAGATGTATTTCATTCTGAACAAAATAAATTAGTCTCTGAATCAATTTTTTAAGAGGGTCCCACTGCTAACCCTACTATGAATATTTTTATTGAGGTGCCTTGATGACAGTTACACTTTAAAGGTGGTATTTTATTACTGTAAATTATGTTGGAAGCAGTCGTGTTTTTGGAGGATTCACTACTTTTCCCCATGTTGTGTATGTTTTAATTTATAATAAATTCTGTAGCCATTTGTGGTTTTTACTCTGCTAATGTGAAAAATACAAAAGCTGAAGCAAGCTTCTTAATGGAAAGCCAACCTGTGATGAACTTACTTCAAATGCTATTGAATTATGAAAATAGAGAGAGAAACCTTCCAAAAATACTCTTGCACACTTGATAGTCTTTGTACTTTTCTGGTGTAATTGTTTCCTACTTTCCTTGTCACCTTCTAGGTAATGATATTGAAAGTTGATTTTTCCTGTGGCTTAAACAGCTTGATTCTCTTCACGCCAGAAGGAAGTAACTTTGTTACATGGCACCTGTTTTTGAAGATATTAAAACTTTGACTTGTACAGGTCTAGCTGGGCAGGGTAATTATCTCTTTCCTCCTATTCAAATAAAAATTGACCATTCAGGACATTCTCCTGGCCCAGAATACCATCTGCTCAAAGGGAAAATCAGTTTGAGTGTCCAGAGTGGTGAGGCTGCAATCTCTCATGTTTTTGCTCTGTAGGACAGGCTAATATAATATATATAATTCCTTGCCAGTCCTAGCTAGTGAAATTATATGGTGTAACAGAGTCATTTGGTGTGCAATCTGTCTGAGCCTGTGGCCTCCCTTTGCTACTCCACCTGAATACCTTCTGCAACCTGGAAACTTAAAGTAGATTTATGTTTCAGCTGTTTCCCTCAAGTCTGGCTGCTCTTACAGCAGACTTGAGGGAAACGGCTGAAACATAAATCTACTTATTTCCCAGGATCTCATTGATATGTTGATTGATATGTCAATGTATGACATATCCTTTATGTCATACATTCTAATATGGTCAAGACCTTGGCTTCATTGTTGTAGAGTTTAAGGATTTGAATACATTTTTTTAAGTCTTCAAACCCACCTCCTTTACAAGCAAACATGAATGTCTAATTTATCTCTGAGCTACAGATTTGGCACTTGCTGATTTGATGCTCTTATCTCTTTTGTAAAGTACCATTATTGTTTTTAACTAAAACAGACTCTGTATATTGAAAATGATAAAAGATTGCTAGCAAACAGCCCAGCTGAGAATACAATGTGAACAAAAATTGTCAGTAAATACAGCAATTCCAAAACCATCCATGGCCAATCATATCCACCTGGGAAGGTAACAGTTCCACTCATATGTAGTTGGCTTTGGATGGCTTCCCAACTCCCAAATTTTTTATCTCTGCATTGGTCTCATAGGCTGTGCAAAGGTCCTGTATAACACCACAGAAATTACAAAAATGTTAATCCAAAAGTGATGTTGGAATCCAGGACTTGCTTTGGAAAATTTCTGTCATTCTCCAAAGAGGAAAAGTTCTAATACATTTTCTTGCACCTTCTTTATCCCTAAATTGGTGACTACAGAGAATGCCAGTTCTGGAAACTTAAATGCCAGAATAAGTAGTAGAACATCATAGAAATGAAATATTATCTGTTGTCTTGGTGTAACAATTCCTATGCAAGCACTTAAAAAAAATGATTTAAATCAAAAAAAGACAATCCCTTTTGTGGGGGTAGAAACTAATTTTTTTTTTTTTGGTGGTGACTTTCTTAAACAACTTAGTCCCTGGAAGCACCAAATAAAATGTACCATCTTGATTTTGCAGCCTTTCTTTGCAGTCAGAAGAAACACCAAGAAATGGTGATCAGGACTGGAATTATGGGTACTGATCTTTACATGAGCAAAACTCAGAAGTGTCCCATGAGCTGTCTGTTTCAAGGAACAAAGGGCAGGGTTACCAGACCTTGTTCATTGATATGAATAGGGGAACAGACATTAGAAAAGGAAAAGTGAAGGTCTTGCATAGTATCATTGCTTAGTTGAATTTATATCAGTTCTTGTGTGATTTATCCTGTTTAAAAAAATCACAATCTTGTTGGTTTTACATGATGTTACAGATGTTTCAAATTAACTATTAAAACTAGAGTTTCTCTAAGTAAGTTAGTTGCTCTGAAAACTTTGTCTGCTTGAACACAAGATCCTTTTCTAAGAATATCTTTTGTTTTTCTACCAGCCTTTCTTTTTATGTATGTGTTGGGTGGTAGAACTGACTTGTGACCTGTAACTAAAATGAGTTTATATTAGAACACCACACTAAGCAAACTGGCAGCCTTTAATGATGACCTGTGAAAGATGTTTTTGTGGTACTTTTCCTTAGCAGAGATACAGAGATATATTTGAAAGTAATTTGTCCATTTAAAATCTTTCAATGTTTTAATGATGGTGCTTTCCATGAATTAACAAAAACCCACTGTAAAGCTATAGGAAAAATATTTTACTTTATTGGAGATGAATTAAAGATACTCTAATAGTACATAGCATATTTCTGGCTTTGTATTGTGAAGTACATCAGAGCTCAACTATTGCCTCCTCTTAAATGTAACTCTAAAGTTTTCAGTCAATTATATTTCATGTGACTTAACGTGAAAGAGGAAGCAAATCTGCCTGCTAACAGTAAGAATGCAAGTTTTTGTTCAGTTTTGGGGCATTTGAATGTCTCATGGAGTCTCCATTTGTAGCAAGTGACATGATGATACAAAAAAATAAGAAGCCTTAACTGCATATACAACAGGACCACAATGACATAATTTCATGAATTAATGCACATAAATTACTGGAGAATAAGCCTAGTCATGGCATTCATTTTAGTGCCTTCAAAAAAAGCCCTGCTGAGTTTCTATAAGGTTACTGAAAAGGGGGCATTTTCAGTAGCATCAGTACTTGTCACTAAATGGAGTAGTATTTCAGGAAAGCTCTGGAAAAGAATTCTCTCTCTAGCCCCTTCCAGAAGAGAATATCTCTTTCACTTTTTCATGGAAGTTTTCACCAAGTAGGTTATTTCCTCTCGTTGGATTTTGTAGCTGCTGTTAGTATCTTACAAAAGTGTGAGCTCTGTGCTCCTGCCCTTGTTTGTTAGCCCCTGCCCTGCCTTGAAGTTCTGTCCTAACTGGATATTTTCCTCCTGCTGAAGTTCCCTCTGTAAAATTACCTGCAGCTATGCCGCGAGTGGAATAGAAATACTGACAGACTGCTTGTTGTTTGATAAATGGACACTTTGCAGCACATGTCCCTAGCCGTACATTATTCTCCTCAAATCACTGAGCTGAAAGGCTTGGGCATGAGGTTATCCAAATATCCTAATCCACAGGATGTCCATTGTGCTCCCACAAAAGACAAATGACATAGTTAAATTCACTACTCATCTACCAGTAGCCTGCAATGCATTGTTTTATGTATGGCTATCGTGTCCATATTGAGGTGCTTGCATAAAGATTTGCTGGTATTTCTGCTTGTGTTTTGTTAGGAACTGTCTGAAACATAAACCTGTTTAGAAAACACAGTATTGCCTAACCTAATAATCTGTTTTTCTGTAAGTTTTCAAAATATTTCTTATAAGAAAAGGTTCTGTGACAAGGTGAAATTGGGACTACAACTGCATTACAATACGTGGATACTGTTTATTCCAACTTTATGCTGGAAAATTTTTATGTTCATTAATATCAAATAAGTAATTTTATTTTTTTTAAATAATAGCATCAGAAGACTTAATGGTGTAAGAGGAAAAAAAGGCAAAATACAGACACATTTCAGTCTGATGCTCTGCTTGCACATGTCCAATTCAAAAGAGATGCTCAATCACACAATCACACAACCAAGTCTTACAGTAAAATCTGAGGTGTTTTACCCTGCTGGTGGCCATGGAGCTTCTTTTCTGCTTGGAAGTGAGAGATGATTAACAGAACACAGGGTTTATGTGTGTCCTTTCCAGTGATGTGATTAAAAGTGCAGGAAGTGAGCATGAAGATATAAGATACCATGATGGGGGGCAGAGGCTGGCACCAGCTTCCATTATCAGCTCTTTATTTCTTGGTGTTACAAACTATTGCTGTACAGATCTGGCTGTGCTTCAAAAACATCTCTTGAGGAGAGTTACTGTGACAAAGTAAGATGAAATGTGTATTTAATAACACAGATTCCTACCTGTTCTTGAAAGGAATCAGTGTTTTATATGTGTCTGCAAACAGATTTTCCCTCTGGCTCTCTTCCTTATCTGTTCTGCAGCTTCTGGTACTGAAGTGCCAAGCCAAACACGTTTGGTTCCCTGTGGTACAAGTTGCTTAAACTGGAATGCATGGAAAATGTTCAATAGAAATTCAATAAATTCTAACAAAAAAGAAATTATCTACATTTCAGTTCTTGGTAACCATGCAAGCATTGCTACAAGAAGCCTTTGAGCTTTCATAGTAAAAGCTGTGTGCGTTCTATTAAGATATACACACACAAAATACTTCCACAGTTCTCTAGAAAAATAACCCTTTAAACTACCAAACTCAGGGAAATATTCAATCTTTCTTCTTTACCCAATGAGTGTAGACAGGAAAAAAAAAAATCAAAACAAAAAAAAAAACTTTGACAAGAAATATTTACTATTTTGGAATGTAGAGGTCTCTAAGCTACTCTAAGTTGGGCCAAAACATTTAGCAAGCAACATAAACAGAAAAAAATGTGCAGTGTGTTCAGAGGGGGAGAACTTCTGACCAGTTGCTTTTCCTTTTT